>JAJPUD010001066.1:115943-126975 GCA_023553655.1 Myrmecobius fasciatus
ACACACACACACACACACACACACACACACACACACACACACACACATACACATACTTGCACAAAGCCCAGATGCTCACAATACCTGTCAGCATCCTCTGGGCTTTGGGCCGGCCCAGATGAAGCTGGCGCTGGCGGCAAGTAGATAACCAGAGATGGCAGATGGAAGGGGATTGGCCAAATGAGGCCCTAATTGACAATCAATTGTGATTAGGAGCAAGGGGACGTCTTTATAGCCTGGACAGCGCAAGGCAGAGACTTGGGGCTGAGGGAGGGGCTGGAGGTGGGAACAGAGAGTCCCTTAGGACCTGGAAGACTGGGGCTAAAGAATGGGGGGAAAAGAGAGGATCTCTGTCCTTTAATGGCTAGCCTATTCTCATATCTTCCCCTCATCTCTTCTTTCTCACTCATTTTTTCTTCCCTCATTTTTTCCTTCCATCTCTCTTTTTTTTCCTCCTAGTTACTCCCTTACCTTGTCTTTTCCCCTTTCCTTAGTTCTCCACTCTTCCCTTCTCCCTCTCTTAACCTCTCTTAAATTTCAATTTCTTCTTTTATATGGGGGTTGAATCAGATGATCACTAAGACCCCTCCCAGCTCTAAGTACCCTTCCTCTCCTCATCATTTCCCCCCTGAGAAAGCAACAATGAGGAAGATCATGAAGCCTATTCCCATGTCCAGCCCAGTGCAATCCCTCCCTTGGTTCAATTTAACCCCACACACACTATGTTCTCCTCCCTGTCTCCCACCCTTTCATTCCAACACACACACACACACCCATAAATTGGAAACCCCCACCTCACCTCTAGTCAATGCAAGATTGGGCCTGAGACTAAGAAAGGGGAGAAGAGCAGGTTCTTGAAACTCTCAAATATCCCACTCCTATCCTTCCTTTCTCTTGGTGCTTTCAATCTCTTCTTCATCCAAGACAGCAATTTAAGGAGACTAAGTATGTGTCTTCATGTTTGTGTCTTTGTCCCTGTGTTAATATTTATATAGTTATACTCTAAATGAGTATTTATTGAGAATAACATATATATATGTATGTATATATATACATATATAGGGAAGGATGTCAAACACCTTACATTACAATTGTAATACAGTCATCTTGTAAATATGAACTGGTATAGGATAATCAGATCCATGCCATCCATATATGCTACTTTCATACTCTGTGTGTGAACAGGTATAACAAATATATAGATATAGATATAGATAGATATATAGATATATATGTATATGTATATTCTGTGTATATAAACAGACCATGTTAAGGATGGGGGTCTCCTTATTCTGGGGTTTGAAACACCAGACTCCAGAAAGATACTCAGAAAATCTTCATTGAATTAATTACAAGCTGTGTGTAAACCAATATATTATCCATATATATTGTCCCTATGCTTCATTTCTTATAATTTGAATATTGGGTGGACATATGAGTGGATGCATTCCACCCATAACTACCACATAGGTATATCCTTCATGAAAACCCATGTACACAATTCACAAATATTATCTGGTCATTCTATCCATGTTCTTTGTGGGCAAGAACTATACTCATTCTGAACATCTTTTGTATTTCCTTCCATCGCCTAATACCCAGCCTCAAAGGAAGCAAGTCTTCAGAAATACTAATTGAATTCTGTCGAATTGACTTTCTAATGACATAGAGTACTTTCCCCCTGTGTATTCTCTGTGTTTAAAGCAAAAAAAATGCATTTTATCAGTAGAGATTTGTCAGAGACCCATTGGCTTAGCCAATAGAGTTGGTCTTGGAGCTAGGAAGATAAGGGTTCAAATCTCAGTGATGCTACCTACTGGCTATGTGACCCTAGACAAGTAATTTAAACCCTTCAATGCTCTTGACATCTCTCCAACATCTTAAGTTCCAGAGAAGGTGTTGCCCTGTGTTACATTTGATATTTTATATACCAGTGAGATCACAGATTAGGTCCCAGTTTCTGTCCCCACTCTATTACCTATATGCTTCATGTGAATAAACACACTTTCCATATATTATGGCTATATTTCTTGTGCTATTGATACATTCTATCCACCTCTGGTTAGATTCTTAAGCCACATAACCTTATATAGGAATACATCTATCTGCATTTACCTGGGAGTTTTAGCTCTACCCTATCCCTGCATGGATCCCAACCTCAGCCCCCATCTGACCTGGTCTGATGGTTACCTCAGGGCCTGGGCTTTTCAATTCCAAGTGTTTTACCCTCTTCTGCCCTGCCCTCTTCAGGGAAAAGCTGCTTGGTTGAGACACAACACTCGATTTCCACCCCACCCCCCACCATCAACATACACACACATTGACCTGTGCCTTATCTTCCATACCTTTCTCCCTCTATCCTCCCCTACCCCTATTCCACCTCTGATTGAGCGGCAGGCCTGTAGAGGAGAGGCAGTGAAGACAATCAGTTCCCCAGTGAGCAGGAGCACAAAGTGGAGGCTGGAGCCTCTGGCAATATGTAAAAAATCACTCCAATGTGGATCCCGGTGCGCTTGCAGATCCACCGGCTCAGCTCAATAAAAACTAAGAAAGTTATCAAGTATACAAGCAATTGCAGGGGGTCCTGGGTACTGAGCATCAGGAAGGAGCCTGGGGTAGGGCTGAGGGATTGGAGATAAATAAAATCGAGACTGCGTTACAGCCGTAGAACTTCCAACAAATCTATTGGGGACCCCAAATAACTTGTTCAATCCACTAATTTTACAGGTGAGGGGACTTGAGACGTGAAGAATATGACCAAAATAAAATAAGACAAAAGTTTGTGAGTGCTGACTGTTAACAGAGTCGAAACGGGACTTGAACCCAGAGCTTCTGTTTGAACCCCAGTGTTCTTTCTACCACGCTACCTGCCCACCCTCTCGTTTCTGGCCGTGCTGGGAAGCTAGATGACCTAGGAAAAGTCCGGGGGCCAGAGGATGCGGTGGGAGGGGAGGGGGTTGCGGGAGGTCACAGTAGATAATTGCTCCTGTACTGTCAGAGATTGGGGGATAGATCTCGTCCCTGAGGTGAGTTTGAATTTGAAGATAAAGTCTAATTGAGTCGGGGGGGGGGCGTTGGCGGGAGACTAGTTCAGCTATGGCTTTTGCCATAGCTGAACTAGGAAGGGGGGAGACCAGGATCCAGGGACTGGGAAAGGGTGGAGGAAGGCGGAGGCGGGGGAAACCATGGAATCTCCCTTGAGTCCCAGTCTCCCGGTGGCTCAGCATGTCCGAGCCCCGGGCCCAAATTACAGCTGATTGTTTTACCCATTATTTTCCCCAACTTTTAATTTCTGCTTTCCAAAGGATCATTGCCCGCGGTAATTGTCAGGGACCTGTCCTTGTCGGCGTCACGGGCTCCCAGACACACACTGGCGCACACGGCGGGCCGCACATGCACTCGAGTACACAGAGGCGCAGATAAACACATTTATGCACACAGGCACGAAAATACACACATGCACACACCAACCAGCACACACTGAGAATCTTACACTTACACAAGGCACATGCACACACAGAAATACAGCTAGGCAGATAAATACCCGCAAACACACAAATAGGCTCCCTTGGACAAGGACAGTGACCCGAACACGAACATGGATGCACAGTCTCCAGTATTCTATTTTCCAAACACTTTTCACCAAGCGTCAGAGGACGCAGAGCCTGGACGTCCCCGCCCAGTGGCTCCCTCGGGACAGACGGAATGATGGACTGACTGGCGCCAGACCCAACACTGAGCTCTAGCAAAGGGCCCGGGCTCAGACAGCCGAGAGCCAGGGCCGCCCATCTCCCTGGGCCGGGGCCTTCCTCGTCTTTCCAAAGCCCCGAAGATACTTTGCGGACAAAGGGTACTCTGCTCCTTCCCAAAAGCAAGAGCTGAGTCGGACTTCAGTTGGCTGGGTTATTTCTGGGGGAGACAAAGATCAGTCCCGGGTCAGAGGACATCCCCTCTCTGGGGCTTAGCTGGAGAAATGTGTCCGCCCATTTCTACAGCCTGCGCCTGCCCCCTCTGTTTGTGTGGAGGTTGGGGCAGGGAAGAGTTCTCAGCGACTGTGACTTAATTTCTTACGGAATAATTTCTACTTCCAGTTCTACCTAATCTAAAAATACCTGGGCGGGACAAGGGGTGAGTGAGGAAGGGAGGAATGAATAAAGACAGAAGGGCCGGGGGGGGGGGGAGGAGAGAAAGAATGGAAAGATAGTCAAAGTCACAAACAGACGAAAAGAAAAACGGAATAAGAGAGAAGAAAAATTGAGGCAGAATGAAACAGAGACAGAGTGCCAGAGCGGATAAAAAAAAAAAAAATTAAGAAAGGCAGAGAAAAAGGAAGAGAAACGAAGAAGAAAGAGAACAGAGAAACGGGGAGTGCAAGGGCCATAGAAAAGCGAGGTTAGAAAGCTAGGCAACGAGCTTGACAACGTTTGGATTTTTGGTTTGTGGGTTATTTTTTCCCCAGTTTGAAAACAAATAAATGCCTTTCTTAATCCTTTGATCCCATAACCAACTATTAGAATGAACCAGGGCTTAAGTTGCCGCGTTGTGTGTGGGCATAATATCTCCCCTCTATTGATCCTACAATTATTTAAAAGAAAGTCCTATCTCCTCCCACTTCTCCAAATAAGGTCATTTCGATGTTTTCCAGATGAGTGGAGGTGTACTGAAACAGAGCCGACAGCCAAGTATATCACCCGCACCCCATCGCTCACCGCTTGGCTCCGTCCTTGCCAGCCGCACACCCCCAACACTCTCTCTCTCTCTCTCTCTCTCTCTCTCTCTCTCTCTCTCTCTCTCTCTCTCTCTCTCTCTCTCTCTCTCTCTCTCTCTCTCTCTTTCTCCCCTCTTCCTCTTTCTCCGTTGCTGTCTCTGTTTCTCAGTATTTCTGTCTTCTGTGTCTCTGTCTCTCCTGGAGATCACAGACTATTATGGACAGGGGATTAATTTGTAGCCAATTATGATCCAGTGCTAAATATGTATCCCTAAGGGCCTCCATCTGCAAGCGCCCCCGCGTGAGTGTGAGTGTGAGTGTGAGTGTGTCAGCCTGTGAGCTCTGTGAGCCTGTCTGCCAGCCTGACTGCCCATCAATGCGGGGGGAGCCCTGACGCCTGAGGAAGAAGGAGCCTCAGCCGGAGTCTGGGAGTTGCCACATCAGTTTCACTGGCGGTGCCCGCAGGGATCCCACAGCAACCAGGATCTGGGGTTTTGTTTGTCCGTTTCACTTTTTTCTGAAGATCGTTTTAACTGAACTCTGACTAAAGAGCTCCTAGTTCCCGTGTCTTTTTCTACTGTTGGGCCCAAAGCTGAAGTTCAGAGGAGAGGAGGAAAGAAGGGAAGGGGAAAAGACAGGAAGGGAGAAGGGAGAAGGTAAGAGGAGGGGAAGGAGAGGAAAGGGGGATAGGAAAAAAGTGAGAAGAAAACAGGGAAAAGGATAAAAAAGAACAGAGTAGAGAGGAAAAGAAGAAGAATCCGAAGAAAAAAGAGACAAGAAAGAAGAAGGAAGAGGAGACAAGAGAGAAGATAAGGAGAGGAGTGGGAAAGAGGAGGGAAGAGAAAAGGGGAGGACAAGAGAGGACTCCCCTGGGGAAAAGAGTGGGGAAGAAGCAAGGTGAAAGAAGGGTGTAGGGAAGAAGAGAGGGGAAGGAGAGAAGGGGGGGCGAGGAGTCGAATAGCAGGGGAAGGGAGAAAAAGAGAGGAGAGCAAAGAAGAAAAAAAGAAGAGGAGAGAACTAGGCGCTAGGGGTCGAGGGAAGGGGAGGGGGGAGGGGGGTCTCCCCAGAGTCATGAATGTGAGCACCAAGGCTGCGCTGGTTGACATCTCCATTCCCGCGGCTGTGGCTGTGGCAACGGCGGCGGCTGCAGCGACCGGCCCGCCCGGGGCTCTGGGCGCCTGCGGCCGGTCCCGGGACAGCATGGACAGCCACGGGGAGCTGCCGCTGTACCCGTGCCCGGGAGGGCGCGAGCGCCCAGGACCCCCGGAACAAGCGCCCAGCAACACTCCCGCGGGGCCCGAGGCTGCCGGGGCAGCGGTGCCAGCAGCTCCCCGCCCCACTTCCTTCTCTGTCCTCGACATCTTGGACCCTAACAAATTTAACAGCCGAAGGCGCCGCTGCGCTTTGCTCTACCCAGCTACCCAAGCAGCTCCGCCGGGCCTGGGCCCCGGCTCGGGAGGCGGGCCAGGGGCCGGAACTGGAGCCGGAGCCGGAACAGCAGCGGGAGCAGACTACGGACTGACCGGCCAAGAGAAAGCCCGAGACCCCGGCCCGGACTTGGGCCCCGACGCCAAGATTCTGACCGAAGCCCTGGAGCCTTGCGGTCCCAAGCCCTCGGATCTGACACGTAAGTACTCGAACCCAGCCGTCCAGCCCCCAGCAACGGCCTAGCTCCTTCTAACCCCCGACCTTTTCGGCGCCCCTGCCCTGCCCTTTCCTCCCCAGCAAAGGCCTTGGAAACTCCAGCCAAGTTGGTAGCCCCAGGAAGCTCCTCCAGGACAGAGTGGGGCTGGAGGCAGTAGGAAGGTGATGCTCTTTCGGCCAGGAATCCCGCGCTCCGCAGTTTGGGGACGACTTTGCCTTTTTCTCCCTCTTCTCCCCGTTCCCACCTACCCAAGGATACTCTAACTGCTCTTGTCCGGGCAGATCCTGACACTCTGTGGTATCAGGGGACAAAATTTGAGCTGGTGGGGAGTTAAGATGGAGGTCGGGGAAGGGGGTAAAGATCGTTCGGATGGGAGCCGGGGCCCGGACCAGCTCTTGTCATCTCTGCCCTCGGCAGAGTTGTGTGGGACAGGTTCGGACTCAATGTGGCTGGAGGCTGAGGGGCCTGTCTAGGGCCGAAGCAGGGGGCCAGTGAGGTCTGAGCCCCGGGTTCGTCTCCTTCCTACACTCCGCTCCCCCTTCCCCCTCCCCAGGCCAATGTCAGGATCGAATTTTCCCTAGAGTCGTTATTGATAGTAAATTATTATTATCATCATTATCATAAATCTCCATGCTCTGGGTCCTGGTCTGGGCACTGTACCCTGAGCTCACCCCGGACAGATTCCATTTTCTCGTTTCCCTGGAATTCTCTCTCCTCTCCTCTCCTTCTCCCCACCCCCTCTCTCTTTTTTAAGGGCAAATCAGACTAATTGTCACAAAATGCTGGTTATCTCTGGAAAAACAATTAAATTCCTTCGATTACATTTAAGGTAAAATGTGCTTAGCAGCGTAAAGAGGCCGGATAATGGGGGAGCGCCCGGAGCGCCGGCCCGGCCGGGCCGGTCGATATCCCATTATCGAATTGTGCATATCTCTTTCAAACACCTTGCAAACTCTCTGCTAACATCTAAATTATAGGGTCAAAATTCGGATAATTACTCGATTAAAACCTATTACACTTATTAGGGGCCTCTATTGATCGCGAATTGCATTCGACCCGAGCGCCAGATTGCTTTTTTTTTTTTTTTCCGTTTTCGTTTTGCCCCTTTTTCCCCCGGGTCCAAAATGTGCCAGTTCCACCCACGTCCCACGGGGGAATGTGGCCTAGGGAGCTTGCTTTGGGCCCGTGTCAAATGTAGGAGAAAAAAAAAATGATTTTAAAACACTAACGTGAAAACCTCCCGTTTCTATAGCGCTTTGATGGTAAAGCGCTTTCCCCTCAACAACCTGATGAGGGAGGTAGTGGAAGGCTTCGTTGTCCCCATTTCATAATCGGAAAATTGAGATTGAGAGAGAAGTGTCCAAGGTCAAAATAGCCAGAAAATGTGGGAGCCAAGATTGAAGTCCTACAGATCCCTAGTTTTTGTTGTTGGGGTTTGGTTTGGTTTGGTTTTTCCCCACCACCCCACACTATGGAGACAGCTGCAGCCAGAGGTTGCAGGCCCAGGGTAGAAGTTGAGGGACATAGGCCAGGGAGGGAAGATGACAATTTCCCTGAAGAGAGCTCCATGGGATAGGAAGGGAGAACAGGGCTGGCCCCGGCACAGCAGGATCTGGCTTGCGGGGCCTGTGATGAGGAGTGCTCCCGTTGGGGCCGTTGGTAGAAGGTTAATTTAGATGGATTTCCCCACCATCATCACCTTTTTCGATTTTAGAGACTTCTCCCAGATCAGTGGATCCTCAGGACCCGAACCGGTTCCAAAACGCAGTCCACTTGAAGTGGGTAGCTAGACTCCCAGACCCGAAAGTGTCGGAGGCAGGGCTTACGAAAGGTTCCGTAGGGGGTGAAAAAGCAAGTCAGAGAGATTCAGAGAGTGACCCATAAGGTACTGGGGCTGGGGCCGGGATCCCAGGCCCAGCGCTCCCAGCACGTCTGCCAGCACAGGACATGACTTTAAGTTGTGGCGACAAATTAGTCTGAGCTGGAAGGTCAAGGTGAAGAGCTTAGGTAGAAGGCGGGGGAAGAGAAATAGACGGGTTACCTAAAGTGAGGCTTTCCAGAGCAGGCAGGCACGCCTTTCCCCCTCCGGACATAAAGATCGAGCACCGCCTCCCAGAAGCTCTGGGCCCAGTGCGCAACCTGCTGGGGGCCAAGGGCTCCAGGACCTAGGGCTCCAGGAGGCGTTCTGGGACATCCCAGGGGAGGCCACAGCCTCTACTAATCCAAATCGTGCAACTCTGGAGGAATCCAGGACCCACATTGACCGAAAACCAAATTCGTGGTGTTGGGTCGGAAACAAATTTTCAGAAGCCTGGTCCAAAACCAAAGTTAATCAGGGTTCAAAAGAACCTCAGAAGAATATAATAGATGGGAAATGAAAATGAGGGAGAACGAAGGCCCTTGGCGGGATCATTGGTATCCATTCCCCTCTTCCCCAGCGCCTATTTGTTACCCACCCGTTGGGGCTGGAGAGGAGGAGTTGGGGAGGGGGGCCGGTATTTGGACTTTAGCCCCGAAATTCTAGCCCGTCTTACTTTTCTGCGGGAGGGGCAGAGCGATTTGGAGTAGCCGAGTCTGAATTTGAAATCTTTAAGTAAAATCAAAGTCGAGAAGTTCTAGCCCCGGCTTTGCCTCACACATTGTGACATTGGGCAGGTCTCTTCCCTTAGCCTCAGTTTCCCTCTGGAGGGAAAAATGATTGATTGAAAAGGTCTCTAAGGTCCAGCCCAGCTGGAATTATTAGGTTAATTCTTTGAGGATACAGACCTCTGTCCCGCAAGCTGCACTATCCCTGTCTGAGGGGTGACTGTGGGGCCACCACTAGATAAACTTGAAGGAAGGTGAGAAAGCACTGTAGCCCCAAGTAAAGCCTGTATGATCCCAGGGCCCGGCCGGCTTCAATGGGCATCTTGGCGCCTGGAGTGAGCAAGGAATAAGTGGTCTCCAAATCTGTGATATCCCCGCCTCCACGGCAGCTGTGCCATGGGCTTGAAGGGGTTCAACTGCAAGAGTTCAAAGCGATGATTTGGGGGCCTGTCCTTAAGCCAATCCCTCCCCCCCATTTTCCTTTCGAAAAGTCTTCCAATGGTGAGAGACAACTGGCGTTGAACGACTGGGAATCTGAGCCCTTCTCCACGTGTCCCAGGTATCAAACAGACTCCTCTCCAAGGCTGGGGAGCAATCCGGACTGCTGGCCAATACGGCCGGGTATGCAAACCCTGTCCCCGATGCGAGAGAAGAAGCAATTGGGTACTGGAGGATTAATAGATGGAACCCTGAACCAAAGACTTTGGGGTCCCAGGGGGCCCAGCCCCAAGAAGAGAAGGGGATGCACAAAGGGAAGAAAGGGAGTAGTCAGAGAGTCAGCCTTGTTCTACGAATATCTCCATTTGCCCCTACCGAGTTACACGTGATGACCAGAACTGTCCCAGGCCCACCAGACTACAGTGGGTGTGTGGGGTCTGGGAGCAGCACCCGAGCTTCACAGGCAGGCCGGGACGCGCTTGCCCGGGCTGAGCTGGGAGAGGCAGCTTGCTTCTAAGTATTGGATAATTGCCTTGTTCTGTGCCCGAGCCCCGTTAATTGGAGTATAATATAAGCCGAAATAAATTAAATGACCGTTAACTAGTTTGTACATTACACAAAATGAGTTTAATTAAGTTTGTATCTGCCCTGCTAATCAATACGAGTATTTACTCCAATGTAATACTTCTCAGTTAGAAGCAGAGAGAAAACAAATAAGAGGGAAATTAAAAAGGGTGGGGGAGGTTGACAACAAGTGGATGGGCAGGTGCGGGGGCTTCCGAATAGAAGATCACTTTACTGATCCCCGCTTTGCCATTCCTGCTTCCAGTGAAATGATGACCAGGCTTCGTCTCTACAGGGTATTCGGGACTTTTAGTCTCTCTCTTCTTTCTTACTTGACTTCATTTTTAAAAAAGAAACACAGCCTTTCTTGACTATTTCCTTTAATGGAGAAAGGAGCTCTGCAGAGAGGGTTCCGACATATGCAAAAGAAAAAAGGAAGGAGGGAAAGAGGGAGAGGAGGAAGGAGAGAAGGAAGGAAGGAAGAAAAGGAGAGAGGAAGGGAGGGAAGAAGGGAAGAAAAAAGAAAAAGGGAGAGAGGGTGAAGGGAAGAATAAAAGGAGAGAGACAGGAAGGAGGAAAGGAAGAGGAGGGAGGACAGGGAAAGGAGAGAAAAGGGGAAGAGAGGAAGGAAGGCAAAAGGGAAGAAGAAAAAAGGGAGAAGGAAAGAGGGAGGGAGGGAAGGAGAGAGGAGAGAAGGGAGGAAAAGAGAGGAAAGGGAAAGGAAGGAAGAAAAGTGAAGGGGAGGACAAGAGAAGAAATAATAAAGGGAAAAGAGAAGGGAAGAAGAAAGTGAAAAGGAAGAAAAAAGCAAAAAAGAGAAGGGAGAAGAGTAAAGAGAGAAAAAAAAAGAAAGTAGAAGTAAGGAGAAAAAAGAAAGAAGGAGAGAAGGGAAGGAAGATAACAGAAACAATATAAAGTGAGGGAAGAAAGGCAAATAAGTAAAAAAGGAAGGGAAAGGAAAAAAGAAGGATAAGTGGAAGAAGAAATAAGGAGGAAGAAAGAAGGAAGGAAAGGAAGAAGGAAGGAAGGAAGGAAGGAAGGAAGGAAGGAAGGAAGGAAGGAAGGAAGGAAGGAAGGAAGGAAGGAAGGAA
>JAJPUD010001066.1:133599-209052 GCA_023553655.1 Myrmecobius fasciatus
CACACACACACACACACACACACACACACACCCTTCCTGTAGTGAGTTGTCAGCAGACCCACATTCTAGTCCAAAAACATGTTGTATAAACTAAGGCAAACCCCTTTCCTACTCTAGATCTTAGATTCCACATCTGTAAATTAAGGAGGGGATATTAGGCATTTTCCAAGGTTCCTTCCAGAATTAAATCTGATCATTTTTCTTAAGTAAATGTCCCCCATAAAACCATTTGATTCCCTACCACCAATCAGCCACCCCAAAGTCAATCCTCTCTTTTTTTTCCCTCCTCTTTCTCTGATTCATTATTGTGAGACACAGACTCACAACTTCATGCCCTTATTTTTCAGTTTCAGTTTTGCCTTTGGGTGGCAGCTTTGGCCATGGAGTCTGCCTCTGCTAATCTAACTTCTCTGTTTCAGTCCTGGCCCCTTCTGTACAGCCCACCTTTCCTAAAATGGTAAGCCTTAACACAAAGCCAGTGTTGCTCAAAAGGCCCTTTCTCAGTTTGCTTTGGCTATAGGCACAGAATTCACCAGTCTATTGTATGACCACTTTATTCTAACCCATTCCATTGACCTCCCAACTACCCACAGGGATGAAATATGCTCATAAACATCTCCTCTAAAATCACCCACTGAACTGCTTTCAAAAAAGAAAACAAATAACCCAGAAGACACAAGAAAATTAGCACATTGAACTCTTCCAATTTCAGTCATTCATGTTTTAGTCTGAAATAGGCTTTTGGAGCTATTATTATTCAGCTTTCTGCAGCACTGGCAGAGAGAAATTTTTATAACTTTGGCTGAGTCTGGATCTAATCCAAGTCTGCCACTTATTGCCTGGGTAACTCTAAGACATCTTCCAGTTCTAAATCTCTGAACCTATGCCTTGCCCAAGGTCATAATAACTAATAAAAAAAAGTCTCCTGGCTCCAAGATCATTGACTTGTTTTCTATATCATACTGCCTCCAAATCTAACTCAACCATTCACTTTGTGGAAAGATATTATTTTATGATGTTTTCAAACAATTAGCTATTCAATCTAAGCTTGAATACTTTCAGTGATAGAGAACTCACTGCCTCCTAAGGAAGCCCGTACCATTGTAAAATAGTTCTGATTCTTAGATATCATTTTCTTCATAGGGAACTGAAATACATTTTTATGTAACTAAAAGGAATACAGAGTTAAAGAATCTCAAAATCGGGGCAGCTAGGTGGCGCAGTGGATAGAGCACCAGCCCTGAAGTCAGGAGGACCTGAGTTCAAATCTGATCTCAGACACGTAACAGCTGTGTGACCCTGGGCAAGTCACTTAACTCCAATTGCCTCAGCAAAAAAAAAAAAAAATCTCAAAATTTGAAAAGCTCACCTAGTCCAACCCACATCCAAAATTAATCTTGAAGTACTTACCCATATTGGATCAAATTCTGACCCCCTGGAGCCAAGTAGGAAAAAACTAATTTCTCACCCTCAACAATATTACAAACATAGAATCATAGAATTTAGACCTTGAAGGGATATGGGGGATCTAGTCAAACTCTTTCCCTGATTAAACTGAGACTCAGACTTGCTGAAATTCAAACACAAAATAAATGGAACCCAAACTTTTTTATTATTAAATAGTATTTCATTTTTTCCAATTACATGTAAAGGCAAATTTAACAACCAATTTTAGTAAGATTTTGAGTTCCAAAATTTTTCCTCTATCTTTCTCTTTCCTCCTCCCTAAAACAGTAGCAGTTTGATAAAGGGTATATATGTAAAATCATGTAAAACTTATTTCCGTATTAGTCATGTTGCCAAAGAAGAAACAAAACAAAAGGGGGAAAACTACAAAAAATAAAGAAAGTGAAAATATTATGCTGTCATGGAGACTTGGAAGCATGGGACTCATGGCTGAACTATAGTTGTTGAAGGTTAATCCAAAAGCTGATTGTTATTGTTCAGTCCCCTCTGACCCTTCGTGATCCCATTTGAGGTTTTCTTGGCAAAGCTACTGGAATAATTTGTCATTTCCTTCTTCAGTTCATTTTACAGATGAGGAAACTGAGGCAAACAGGGTTAAACCACACAACTAGTAAGTGCCTGAGATCAGATTTGAACTCAGGTTTTCCTGATTCCAGGAATGGTGATCTCTCCACAGTGCCACCTAGCTGCCCAGTCAAATGGTAGAGATTTTAAAAGAAGAAAGAAGACAAAATTACATATATATTAAGATAGACTTGTGTAAAAAAATTCAGGAATCTGACATCATTTGGATGAGAATCAACATAAACCAAAAGAGAAATGATAGTGTACTGGGAGTATGTTACAGATGATTTGAGTAGGAGTTACATGTTTGGAATCTGGGGAAATAAATGGCATATCTGGTATATATTAATGGCAGAGTAGGGATGGCTGAATTTAACTATCTAGAGGTGAAGGGAATAAGCACTTATTAAGCACCTACTATGTGCCAGATACTGTTAAGCATCTATACAACTATCTCATTTGATCCTCAAAACAGCCCTAGGAGCCATTATTATCCACTTTTTAAAGTTGAGGAAATTGAGACGGGGATTAAATGACTTGCCTAGGTTTCATAAGGGACTGAGGCTGAGTTTTATCTCAGGTATCAATTCATTCTTTTGGAAACAAAGACATGGCAAAAACTTCCAGATAACTCTATATCCTAGAGCACCAAAAGAACAGGCAGATGGGATTGTTAAGCAGCTAGTAATGACTTTGGAAGTATATTAGAACAGTGGTTCCAAAAGTATGGTGTGGGAATCCCCAAGACCCTTTCAAAAGGTCTTCAAAGCCAAAATTATTTTCATAATCATACTAAGATATTATTTTCCAAAATAGTATATATCAATAGATATAATCCATGTAAACAAAAGTTCTTTGGTTGGGGGGAATAACCAATAACTATTAGAGAATAAAGGAGACCTAAGAGCAAAAGTTTTCAAAATAACTTTCTTAGAAAATAAAAAAAGGAAAATATAGCATTAACGTTCAAAAAATGGAAGAGTATACGTATTAGGGGTCTGTGACTCTGACTTTTAATCCTAGCAAAATTCTAGAACCTATTATTAAAGGGGTCTTTTGTGAACATTTCAAAAGGAAAGTGGTAATCATTCAAATGATACAACATGTCTTTGTCAAGATTAGGTCATGCTACTTGTCTTTTCCTTTTTTTTTTTTAGGAGAACAAGAGAATTATGTTGGCATGGTATTTCTAGATTTTAGCAAAGTATTTGACCACATCTGTCCTTTGGAACAGGTGAGCTAAATCAATTCAGATCTTGTTGAACACTAAAAAAAAAAAAGAAAAAAGAAAATTCACAATTTTTAGTGAATTAGATATCAGTTTCTAAGTCTCTCATGGAATAATAGAATGCAAGGGATCTGTTCTTGGTACTAAGGTTTGAACACTTTTGTCAGTGACTTAAATTAAGGTATAGATGACATCAAATATCAAATATACAAATGACATAAAGCAAACAGAGTGCTGGAATCCAAAAACAAATTTGAATTCAAATCTCAGCTCTGACATTTACTAGCTATTTGACCACAGGCAAGTGACCTGATTTCTCCAAGTTTCCTTAGCTATAAATTGGGAAATAAGAATATCTAGAGTATTTGCCTCATAGGCTTTTGTTACAATCAAGTGTTTGAGCATAGATAGTGTTTTGTAAACTTTATATAGTCTTATATAAGTAGCAGCTATTATTTTCATAATGGAGTTATGATTCAAAAATGACTTGATAGATTAGAACAATGGGATGAATCTTAAGAAATTATATTTTAATAGGGATAAATATAAAATTCTATTTTTGACTCAAATAATTAAGTTTTCAAGCAAAGATGGTGACAAATAATGGCTAGTGATAACAATAACTAGCACTTATATGATGCCTTGAAATTTTCAAAACATTTTACACATTTTATTCTCACAACCACTCTGAGGGATAAGTACTATTATTATCCCCATCTTGTAGATAAAGAAATGGAGAGAGAATAGAATTTAGTAAAATAAAAATTTATAGAATTAAACATAAATGCTTATTTCCATTCAAAAATATCAATTTCATAAGAGGATGATAGAGAAGCATAACTTCCTTTTTCTGTGAGAAAAAAAAAATCATTGGGTTTGGTGAGTTGCAAATTCAATGATTCAGTAATAGGATGGCATGCAGCCCCCAAATGCTAATTTAATCTTGCATCGTTACCAGAAGTAATATTCAGACAAAGGGATATTAAAGTCCTACCATACTCTCACCTTGTAAGAAGAAAATGACCAGAATTATGAAAAGACCTGAAATCAGTTAGTAGCATATGAAGACCCATGAAAGGAACATTTGGTTTGGCGAAAAGATTTAAGAAATAGCTGTCTTCAAGTATTTGAAGCATTGTGGTGGGAAAAAGAAATTAAACTTGTTTTTTTACCAAGATCAGAGAATAAAACTAGCTACAACAAAGGAAAGTTACAAGAATAGAACACAGAAGAAAAACTTCCCTAACAATTGGAGGTGTCCCACAGTAGAATGGGGGTACTTTCCTCTGAGATGCTAGGTGGCTCCTCACTAAAATGATCAAGCAGAGACTGAGTAAACTACCTTTCAGAGATGTTTAGAGGAACTATGCAATAATCAGATATAAATTGGAATAGAAGGCCTTGAGAACCCTTTCCAGGCTGGAATTCTGGGATTCTTTAAGGGGGTTAGCCTGCATTAACGGTTGAACAAACAACTCATGTTAAGCTTTTTTAAATGATCATATGTTTATTTTTTTCTCAATAGTATTTTATTTTTCCAAGTATGTGTCAAGATAGTTTTCAACATTCATTTTTGTAAGACTGTTTCAATTTTTTCTCCCTCACTCCCTCCCTTCCTTCCCTTCCCTTCCCTCCTTCCTTCCATCCTCTTTCCCTCCCTCCCTTCCTTCCCTTCCCTCCCCTTCTTCCTCCATCCTCTTTCCCTCCCTTCCTTCCTTCTTTCCTTCCTTCCCTCCTCCTCCTCCTCCTCCTCCTCCTCCTCCTCCTCCTCCTCCTCCTCCTCCTCCTCCTCCTTCTTCTTCTTCTTCTGCTTCTGCTTCTGCTTCTGCTTCTGCTTCTTCTTCTTCTTCTTCTTCTTCTTCTTCTTCTTCTTCTTCTTCTTCTCTTTTTATTGAGGCATTTGGGACTAAGTGATTTGCCTAGGGTCACACAGCAAGGAAGTGTTAAGTGTCTGAGGCCAAATTTGAACTCAGGTCCTCCTGACTTCAGGGCTGGTGCCTTCCCTTTCTTCTTAAGAAATCTGCAGAGAAAAATTTTCAGGCCCATTGCAGTTCCAAAAATTCATAATAAAAGATGTGGTCGGGTATTCTCAAGTCTAATCTAGGCCATTATTTCTAGTTTAACATCTATATGTGAAATTTTCCAGATCAGGAAAGAATTGTTATCTCAAGGAAGTATATTCAAACAGGACAGGACAAAAGACATTATACCAAGGCATTTCATATATGGGTTCCTTTAACCCATGTAAATTTCTAACTAAATGTCTCTCATTGTTACACATCAGCTATTCTTCCAATTTACCAACTCTTTCTTTTCCTCCCTAAAATGTGCACTTGCTTACTTGATTACAGCCTTATTCTGTAGACCTCTACATCAATCTCTCCCAGCTCTGGACTCCATGACTTTGTGAAGCTGTGCCTGAGCAAGAATCCCCCACAAGTGACCATCCAGCCTCCATTTGTTAAGCAAAACTTCCTTATATAGAATTAAAAAATCTTTAGGACTGGTAATAACTCCCCAGGCTGAATCCCATGCCATTGCTCCCCTAGTTCTGCCCTCTGAAAACAAAAGAACAGATTGAATTCCTCATGAGGAACCACTGAAAGTTCATGAGTGGAAAGGCCAACAGAGGGTTTTAAGAAGGCTTATCCAGCAGGGTATACTTTATTTATACTCTGTCTTATATTTCTAGTGCTTTACCAACTGCAAAGTCTTTTCCTCATAATATCTCTGTGAAGTAAAGAGTGCAAATATCACCATAATATAGTGGAAGTTATACAGATTTGGAAGTCAGAGGGCCTGCGTTCAATTCCTGGTCTTCTTAACTGTGGGCAAGTGACTTCTTCTCGAACCTCATCCTTCTTATTAGTACAAAGGAAGATCAGCTGGAGGCCTTCTAAAGTTCTCTCTAGTTCTAAAGCCTTATCATGATCACCATTGTATAGATAGTAAAACTCAAAATGAAAGAGAGAAGATGGCAATCAAAGACACACTCAAGTGAATGGCACAGTCAGGACCTGAACACAGTCAGAATCCTAACTCCAAGAGCAGGGCTCCCTCCACTATACACTGCTGCCAGAGAGTGTTAGAAGTATGCTTAGGCTGCATGGAAGAGGGAGCAGGTTTAGGGCAAGGATGGAGGATAAAGGGGCATTAAGTTGGATGTTAGAGTGAAAATGTGGGTCTATGACTTGGAAAAGAGAAAATGAGCCTGGAAATAAAGATTTTTTTAAACATCCACTGACATACAGTCTCTCTACCACTTAGCTGGTATTCTTTGTGAATTACTGTGGCTAAAAAAAATGGTATCCCAAGGCCAAACTGGAGCTGAACCTCTTTGATCTTAGCAAGACTGGGCCTCCAATAGTAGACACACAGTCCATTGCCAACTCTTCCTTAAAAAATTGTTTTAAGAACAAACAACATTAAGAGCTCTAGGAAGTATAGGAAGACATATGAATTTATACAGAATAAAATAGGAAAAACCAGGAAAACTATACACACAAATAGAAACACATATCACATATATACACAAATGTATAGGCACATCACATATATACACAGATATAACACACCTTGGAACAAAAAGTATAGTCAAACAAAACAAATTCACTCATTGGCAGTGAATGAAGATGGTTATTTCATTGTGCACTTCTCTGGCAAGACGAGAAGCATGTTCACCATCAATTTTCTGTAATGAGTCATTGTGTTGATTGAATTTCCTTACACTTTCAAAGTTGCTTTTATGTTATTGCCTTCATATTTATCCTGTGTCCATCTTGTTATCCTGACAGTGAACTCTTAGAGAATAAAGACTTTTACCTTTCTTTTTTTAGCACTCAGAACAGTACCTGGAACATAGTAGGCACTTAGTTAATGCTTACTGACTAAAATTATTCCCCTCTGTTCTGTTACTCTTATTTTGCAATGGTACTCCAAGATCTTCTGTCTTGGAAAGGTCTGCTTATTCACCATTGGCATAGTCCTGGAGAGCCATGATAGGAAGTTAATGTTGGATTTTGTTGGAAGAAACGAGAAATGAAGTCTAATTTCATAACAAAATGTCATAAGTATTTAATATATACATTTCATATTTAATATTTTAGAGGGGAAACTATTACCATTATGGAAATAAAAGCATAGAGTTCCATTTGATCTGAAACACTAAGAGTTCTCAATTCAATAAAGGTTGATTTAGTTGTCCTCACTATCCTGAGCTCTTGGCTCCTTTATTGTCCAGACCAAGGGAACTTTTCAATTCAGCAAGCATATAATGACCAAGAACAGTATACAATGCAAAGGAGAACCTGCTTCTTTCCTTTAGAGAACATTCCTTATGAATGTTCAAAAGAATATTCTTAGCTATACTCTTATGTATTTCTCCATCATACTCCTAGGAACCCCAATCAAATCCATCTTAACATTCAATCCTCATTAGTTCCCTACAGCCTGGGAATCCTCTGATTGGAGGGCAAAGCATCCTGGGACCTCCATTTATATAAGGACCCCCAGACTAGCCATCCCTTCATTTCTCATCTGGCTGCAGACTTTGGCGTTTCTTTATCAGGCTGCTGGGCACTTTCTTGACATTCTGTGTTGTGCTCCTTCGATCCCTGGCATTCCGAATTATAAGGTTATTTCCTTGCCCCGACAATGTATGTTCTATTTGAAATCCATGCAGATTGGCTTGTTGTGCCTTCTATCAAGCTCTTCGAGGACCCTGGAGTAGGCAGAGTTCATTATGGTCGTATCAATATAGCAAATTAATGGGGGATGGAGTGCCACCACCTTGTCATTATGCAAATTAGAGTGCCAACTGAATCAGATCCTCCACACTCTCTTGGAGGTAACTGCAGGCAGTCCCTACTCAGTGCTCATTGGGGCCAAGCTAATTAGCACCACCTTGAAACACTTGGGTAAGAAGCTTTTCCCTTAACCCTTGATATTAGGAATCAGACTGCTCCTGATACCAAAGGTAAGGGCCAAGAGAGCAGCCCTGCCATGACATTGGCCAGGAGAGGTTGAGACTTCATTCAGTGAAGGAAGACTTAATAGACTCACCGAATCCCAGATTTGACTTTATCAGGTCCAACACTTGGCTGAATGATAATCCTTCTGCAATATCCCTGAGCAATCATCCAGCCATCTCTACTGATGTTGAGTTTGCTATCCTCCAAATTGGGAGCTATCTATTCTTCTTTGGGGTATTGCTGCTTGTTAGAAAGTTTCTCCTCATACTGAGTCTAAACTCTCCATTTGTCTCCTACTGCTCCCAATTCTACCTTCTGGGATTTACCAGAATAAATCCAAATTTCTTCCCCAATGGCAATGCTCCAAATACTTGAAGACAGTGACCATATGCACATCACCTCAGCTTTCTCAGTTTAAATATTACATTTAGTTTTTAATACATTTGGGGAAGAATATTAACTAGTGGGAGAACTCTAAGAAGGAAGAACAGATAATAAAGAACAAGACTGATTAGGGTTGAAGGATCTGGGAATGTTTAGCTTGGAGAAGAGATTTAGTGAATACATCTTCAAATATTTGCAGGGCTAGCAGATGGAAGAGGAAATAAGTTTTGCTTGGGTGTGGAAGGAAAACCTAAAGACAGCACAGCAATAAGGAAGCAGATTTCAGCTATACATGAACATCCAAGATGGGTTTTTTGTTTTTTAGGAGAAATAAGAGTTATGAGGGGATTTGTAGGAAGATCGTAGTGATTAAAAAAAAAACTTTGCACTACATTGTTGCAATTAGGGGAACAAAACTTTATGAAAAGATGTGCCATAGAGTTGGTATATATTCCTAAAAATTAGTCTCCAAAATAGACTAGGCTCTTCATGAGTAAGGGAACACCCCACCATTAGGTATCTTTAAATAAAGCCTGGATTATCACTGGTCAGAGGGGTTTGGGGAATTCGAGCTTGCATATAGGTTGGACTAGAAGCCTTCCTAAGTTATCTTCTAGCTCTTACATTCTACGAACTCCCAGTTCTTTCAAACAAGCCTTTTGGGGCGAAGTTTAAGGAAGGGTGGGGAAGGACTGACTAGAAAAGATCATCAATGGAGGTTTTGAAGTAGAGCTTGATTGAATACTTGCCAAAAGGTTATAATAAGGGAATTCTGCTTAGAGAAGGGTTGAACTTGATAGCCTCGAAGGGCCCTTTCACTAGCTCTGAATTCTTACAGAAAAACACCGAGACACTTTGGAACAAATGCTCATTTTCTTTCCAAGGCCAGGAAGATACCCTGAAATATGAAGCACATTGTAACCCAAAAAAGATATGGGATTGGAGTAAAAGAGGGCCGTGTATTTAGAGGACAAGGTGGCACTGTGGATAGAGCACTGGACTTGAGATCAGAAGGACATGGGTTCAGATGCTTCCTAGCTGTGTTATCCTGGACCAGTCACCTAACTTTTCTTAGCTTCAGTTTCCTCATCTGTAAAGTGGGAGTGATAATTAGTGACTTCATAGGGATGTTATAAGGACCAAATAAGATAATTTAAAAACATAAAGTTCTACATAAATACTAGGTATTATCTTCAGGTCCTGAGGGCGATTATTTTTGTGATGGTCAGGTAGATGTTTGGTATTTGATTCCTTCTTCCTTCTGAATCATTAATCAAATAGCATGTGGTCTACTGCTTACTCTATGGAAGGTAACTATGAGATTCTATGATTCTCTGACAAAAATAAATCTGGAGTCTTGCATCTTCTCCCCTCCTCTATTTCTGTCTCCTGAAGAGACAGACTGACTATTACAAGGACATTAAATCCAGGGATGTCTAGTTAGAAAGTATAGATGTTAAAAAAAATTTTTAAAAACACTTTTTGGAGATGGTGAGCAAGAAAGAAGAACAGAAAAGTTCCCATGACCAAAATGATCAAGATATCAGGTATTCTACTCTGAGTCTCTCTACAGATTAAGGAATTACAGTAAAATCATTTTTTTATGCTGAAGAGGTATGTAATTAGTAGCACAGAACCCTAGTTCTTGAAAAAGTGTCCCTTATTTCAAGCAAACCCAACATATTAAAATCTAGTCATAAAAATTAATCAATTAGGGTCATAAGATATAGAAGGAGAGACCCTAGATACCATCTACTTCAGACACTCACCCTTTTTTGTGTCCCAGACCCCTCTGGCCATCTGGTAAAATTTAAGGACCCCTCCCAGAATAAAGTTTGTAAATGTATAAAATAAAATACATAAGATTACAAAAGAATACTAATGATATCGACATAGTTATGAAAAATTGTCTTAGAAAAATTTACAGACCCCAGATTAAGACCCCCTCAGCTAGTCTAATCTTTTTCATTTTATAAGTGAAAAAACCATAGTGCAAAGAAGGATTGAGACTTGGAAGCCTCAAATCAAATATTTAAGAATTGAAAAGGACTATGGAATTCAAATATGTCTCCTGGCTTCAATAATAATTATAGTTCTCATTACACTTCACTTCAAGATATGCAAAGTGCCACACAGATAACATCTTATTTGATTTTCAAAGCAATTCGAGGAAGGTGGGTGCTATTTCCATCCCCATTTTCTAGATGAGGAAACTGAGGGTGAGACTACAGATGAAGAGATTTACCCATGTTTACATGTATGAAAAGCAGCACAGCAGAAATGGAAACCTGTGTCCAATCTGTAACTCCTTTCACTATACTCTGTTGCAATTAGGGGAACAAAACTTCATTTTATGAAAGGATGAGCCATAGGGTTGGTATAACTAGCCGACTCTCCTGATGCAATCATTCATATTCGGCAAGTGTTTAAAGGCACCTACTCCTTGTAGGGGATTTAAACTGTGATCCAATTCATGAAAGTCCTCTGGACACTTTTCCTGAAGCAAACCAACACCCGGCTGCTCACCACAATGCCCCCTAGTGGCTTCCTGACTTATAACCGGTCAGTGACTAGGGTACTATGGAAAAGATAATTTGAGGGAATTCAGAGTATCCTTGGCTTATTATCTATGACCCTTCTCCATATGTAGTCAAAGTTTCCCAAAAAACTCTCTTTCCCAAGGGGCCTTTCTTTCCAAGGGCTTCCTAGATTATTCCGTGACATCAAATAATCTATTTGGAGCTGAATGAAACCTAAGAGGTCACCTTGTCCTAACACCTCATTCTACAGATGAGAAAACAGGTTGAGTTTCTGAAGGTCATACAAACAGGAAGTGGCAGAGCCAGGACTGGAAACCAACATCACCCCAAATCCAGTGTTCTAACCCCTCTACCACAGGGCCCCCAGCACCCGATATTGTGTGTAATAAAATTGTGATAGCTTTCATCTCCTTGCCATTTTATAGTTTACCCTTTAAGGATAGGTATTATCCACATTTTAAAGAGGAAACTAAAGCACAGAGCCCATAGTCTCATGCTAATAATCACTGGGCTTAAGTCCCTTATTTCAAAGTTCAGAGGCCAATCTGGGTACTGTTAGTTTGGAGACAGCAGAGTCCTTTTAAAGCAATGTAAGGGCTAATACAAAGCTCCTTTTCCATATCTCTAAAGGTTCCAGAGGCAGAAACAATTTTAAAAAGAGAAAAGATAGAATAACACTTCAAAAAATAATCATCTGGCACTTTAAGGTACTATCATCTCCCCTCATTTTACAGATGGGGAAACTGAGGCCCACAAAAGGGAAGCAACTTATCCAAGATCACAGTTTGTTGTAGAGCCAGTCTTGAACCCAAATCTCCTGCCTTCTATGACTCATTCCAAAACACCACGCTACCTAAGAAGATTGTTCATATATTTTATACAATGAGAAAACCATTTTAACAGTAGTTTTTATTCATTTATAATAGTTAATACTAATAATTATTATTACAAACAATAATTTAAAATTCATGTAAGGCTCAGGAAAATTATAAAGAGCTTCACAGTGACAAATGTGGTCCTGTGTAATATTATACAAATTCATTTCTCCCCAGCCCTAATATTAACTTAAAACTGATGTACCATAGTCCAATTCACTTCCAAGGTACCCTTTTAAAAGCAGGCAGTCCCTCTCCAAGCCATGCTTGGCATAGTCCAAGCACAGGGTAGCACCAGGGACTGTACCCGATGTGGTGGGCAAGATTTCAAGAGCTTCAGCTGGGGGCTGACATGGATGGAAAACCACACACTCAATGAGCCTCAATGAGGCCCCAAAGACTGGGAGAGTCAATTGCATCAACCCATGAGCAAGGAAAAGCCCCTAGAATTTTAATTAGCATATGTACAGGACATTCCATAAAGCTCATTATGTTTAGTGTCAAGTCCAAGGAGTTACTAGCTGATGTTAAATACACACAATTGTGTCTGTCCCTGGTGTTATTGCTAAAAAGCATGTTCATTATCAAATCTCAAAGCATTAACAGATGGAACAAACTGTTGCATTGACTGGGAGAGGCAGGGCAAAGCCCAGGCTTTGAGACGCCACATGGAGGTCTTGGCAGATTCCACCATCACTTAGTTCCATCCCATGAGTGTTGTGTCCTATCCCCAGTAATCAGTTTGGAAACAATCTAATTTAATGCGTAGTTGAACTGGTTGGCAAATTTCTCGTGCTTCTTCTGGTCCATACGATTCATAGCCTTTATCACCCGTTTCACCGATCCTCTGAAAAAAAAAAAAAGAAGTCATCCACAAGAATCAGTCATAGGACACACTGGGCAGGCATAGGGGTGAGGAGACAGAGGAAGAGGGTGAGAATCATAAAACTTGAGGCTTTCCTAATCTAATTCCCTCATTTTACAGATGTAGAAACTGAGGCATACAGAGGTTAAATGGGGCAGGATTTGAGCGAAGGGCTTTCTGACACCAAAGCCAGCACCCTAGGCGTTCCATCCCACTGTCTCTCCAATGTCCTCAAAAGCACCATCCCAGCCCTAAGAGGTGTCTGCAGGAAGCTATGCGTTTTCCTCATCAAGATGCCATCACTGTCTGAACTACCCACCGGAAATGGCAACATAGGCGTCTCCTCACTGCAAGGAAGAAGAGGAGGCAGGAACAAAACTCCCTCCTCTGAGGGTCACTTAAATTTCTGGAAAAGATTGAGACTCATCCAGAGCCCCGCCTGGCAAAGGTGGTCTCACTGTGTGAATCTGCTTTGGGTCTAAACCACAGTAGGGAGGATGTGGCCATGCTCATGGGTGCAGCTGAGCACCTTGTGCCTGGCACAGGCAAGCCCACAGGAATAAACAAGTCTGCTCCAGACAAGGCAGCCTTCGTGTGGCAGCTAATCTGTGGGGCTGCTTGTTATAAAGTTTGTTTCATGACACCTCAGAGCCTGAGTGCTGGTTTCCCAGGATGCTAAGTGCTGGAAGGAACTTCCTTCTGACCCCTTCTCTTACAAAGACCAAGAGAGATCTATTGACTTGCTTAGGTCCTACAGGGCCTCTGTAGAAGAGCCATTGTTTGGACCCAGGCATCCTGACTGCCTCCTCCACTAAAGTATGAAGCCTGAGCCTTGAAAGAATGCTTACAAAGATCTGCAGAAAAACTAAGGGAGGAAACGAGTCATTACTGCGCAAATTTGTCATGTTAGCAAAATTAGCTCTTGTGAAATGCAAATAATTCTTATTTAGCAAGGTTTTATGAACAGGAATAAACAAGTTCACGTTTTATTTACTCCCTTCCAATATCACAATGTTCTTAGTGCATGGCTCCACTTTCCATAGGCAGGCACCGGCCCCCCAGGTGGTAAAGTTCAATTACATACATTATCCTGTTGTACCCTCAAAACAGCCCTCAGGTTGGCAGGGGAGACAGCATCTAGAAAAGTTTAGGTCACAAAGCAGGAGCACAAGTCACTAATATTGCCTGGTCACGATCTAGAAGGCAGATTCTCTGTGGAGGACCTGGACAAGAACCACATAGCACAGCTGTGTTCCTCCTCCTTCTCCATCTCTTCCTCCTCTCATTCCTGCTTTTCCTCCTCCTTGCTTGCCATCTGGCTTCCCAGAAAAGCTTCTCATCCCACCCCCCATCCTGAGAGGCCACTTCCTCCATCACTCCCATTCGCTCATCTTTTTCCTTGATCCCCTGGAAGCGTTTATAGACTCTTGTTCTGATAAGTCTCATTCGACAACTTCAACTTCTGTTCCCTGTCATCTTCCCCCCATTAGGATGTAAGCTTCTTGAGAGTAGGGATTGATTCGTGGGCTTCGTTTGAAACCTGAGTGCTTGGCATAATGTCTGACACATTGTAAAGGCTTAATAACTGCTCTGAATGGTTATTTGTGTGCCAGGACAGCAGATACCAAAAGGAGAAGGCCATGAATCTCCTGGAGGAACTAAGGACTCTTGTCCCCATTGTGAGGCCTTGGGAGATGGAAGTCACCAGAGTAACAAATATGGTGGGCAAGGAATAGCCAGGAAGCCAGTGTCACTACACTAGATCATAAAGTATGTAGAGGGTGAGACCAGAAAGGTAGGAAGGGGCCAGATTGTAAAGATGTTTGAAAGCCAAACAGAAGATTTATTTTTGATCCTGGAGGCACCAGGCAGTCACCAGAGTTGGATGAATTGGGGGAGAGGGAGGGGTATCATGTTATCAGAACTATACTTTAGGAAAATCAATTTAACATCCATTTGAGACTATTTGATATGATTCATTTTTAAAAATTACAAAATGTTCTTTAAATTTCAAAGTTAATGTGATGGTAATCGTGGTGAGCAATTCCATTTTTTCTTTTAAGTAAAAAATTAATTTAACATGCAACTTTCAAAGATATCCTGCTTATCTGTGTTTCTTTCTAGCCTTTCTATTCTGTGCTTTTAAAAAATTACTTCAATGACCCTCTTTTCTTTCTTTTTCTTTTTTTTTTGGGGGGGGGAGAGACAACAATATAGCTAATTTCCCTTTCCCTCCTAGCTCCTCAATTGAATAAAAAGAAAAGAAAACCTCTCACAAATATACATAGTCAACCAAGACCAATTTCTCCATTGGTCAGGTCTGAAAATGGACATGCTGATCTGATCTTTATCTGACATGTCAAGGACTCAATGAGAGAGAGACTTGCACTTAGGAAGTCCTACAGTGAATTCTGTCTCCAAAACTTCCTTGTAATATGACCAAGGGTAAGTCATTCATCTAAACCTGAGTTTCCTCATCAGTAAAATGGGGAAAACAGAAGCTACCTGCTCAAATGAGATAAGGGACATTCCTCCATTTTGTATACCTTAAAGCACTTTACAGATGTCAAATATTGCTACTATAATCTACAAATATCTAGCCACTGACTGGCTAGAGCAAAATGAGTCTATCTGAGTCAGCAGCACTTCCTGAGCACCTACTGTGTACATAAGGCACTGGTGAAGTACATTGTCCAGTGATTGTCCCCAACTGATCCTCTAGTTTACTCTCCCAGAGGCCTCTGCTTTCTGAATCATTGCACAAATAATGACAAGCAAGGCTTACAACACCAGGCACACCAGGCCCTGAAGTACTTGAGCTGAGACACAAGCAGGCAGTGGAGAAGCCTAGGCCTGGAGTCCCAGTGGGATGACTCAGAGAGTGGGGTCATCCCTGTGAGCCTTCTTCTCCTCTGCCAAAAGGAAATAATGATGCTTGCACATCACTGCCCATCAAGGATTGCTAGGAGGGTTAAATAGGAGGGTGATTTACAGAAAACGATAGCATCTCTACTGCTTTGAGGTCCCTCCAGCAGATTCCTCACGACCACCCATGCAGTGGGTAACTGACTTTTCCAAGGCCACAGAACCAGGATGTATCAACGTGAGGAAACAAATCCAGGTCTCCAGATTCCAACTGAGTCCAGGACTCTTTCCTGGGCCGGCTTTCTGTTGCATAGGGTGAGCTGCTATCATGTCAGGTGTGATGGGCACAGAGGAGGGAGTTCATCCCATTTCTTTCTAACCTAACACTGATATCCTTCTCATTATTCTTAGCTCCTGACAAGCAGCCTCTTTACTCTTCAATGTGCTCAGAGAATCCTTTCTGGACCAAAACTCTATCGATACCATTGATTTATCTGCAACAACTTCCCAGCAATACCAAGCAGGAATGGTGCTAGAAGAAGGTGCCTACACTGGGCAAGGCACAGGGAGCTCTGCTCACTCCTGCTAATGTCTGTCAAGGGCTTGCAATTAATCTGGAATTGGAACCAATTTCCTAATACACAGAGTCCAAACTAATACCTCCAACGTACTCAGAGTGAGAAGGGACTTTAGAAATCCAGCCCACCCCTTTCATTTTGCAGATGAGGAAACTAAGCCCAAAGGGCATAAGGAACACATTCACACAGCGACTAAGAGGCAGGATCAGCACCTGAACCCAGGTCTCTTGCCTTCAAATCTATGTTAGGCTCTTACCAGTAAAGATGAAATAAACTCCTTAAAAATGGAGAACATTCCACTGACTCCCGGGTCCTGGCAGCCACAGCTTGTCTGTGATTTAGCTGCCCAAGGAGGAGAAAAGCAATCCTCCTCAGGGAGGAGGCAGAATGGGGGCCCCTGCAGAGCTTAGCCAGCTCTGAGAGCCAGGAGCTCCTTCCCAGTGCCCGAGTTGCTCCCCAAATGGCAGGGCCATCGCTTCTTTCAGTCTCTACTTCCATAAGAGCATGACCACATGTACCTTCAAAACCACTAGCAAGGAGGACTGCTCCCCCACCTCGCTAAAAACTGTCACTCAACATGAGACGGGGGAGGGAGGAGGTGGTGGGTCATTCTGATTACTCAGACTTTCTGGCTACTAATTTCTTCATATGAAAGCAAAGAGATTTTATGACCAAAGGCCAGAAATTGTAAAAACAAGAGAGATCTGGTGGCTAGAGTGTTCTTAAAATTATAATGAATACAACAAAAGGCAAGTCACTTAGCTTCTCTCTGTTAGCAGAGGAAATTCCTCACTAGCAAGTCCCCCAGACCAAAGCAATTCTGGGCCCAGCCCTCACCATTCCCCATTCCTCCCTTTCCTTAAGTGGAGCACAGATGATTTCTGGAGGTCATTCACAAAGTAACTACAGACACAGGGTCCCACAATCTCAGAGTTAGAAGGAGGAGGCCCATGCCATTTTCCAAAAGCTCAGTTTTTAGCAAGCTTGTCTTTGTGCTGACAGCTACCTCCCCAGGCCCTCTTCCTGTGGATCCTGGGATCTAAGCAGAACAAGCACAGAGGTTTTTCAGATCTTCAAAGGCTCCTTGGGTCACATCTGCCCAGGACTTTTCCATCCCTTAACGTCACACTCTGATGTGATGCTGCACCGTGCAAAGGCCAATGCCAACTTTCCTGTCCTCATTTTACAGAGGAGGAAACCAGACCCACAGAGGCCTCCTCAACTTCCTCAAAAGAGCTGAGATTTGAAGCTGGCTCTTCTGATTCCAAGCCCAGGCCCTGGCTGCCTTGCTAAATAAAATTCAAACAGCAATGAAGGGAGAAGCCAGGTCAGCAGGAGGAGCATGCGTTGGGATGTGAGGGAGACATCACTTACTTATCAAACACCTTTTTCCCAATCCTTGCCCGGGACGTATTGGTTTGCTGCTTCAAGTCGGTCAGATTTGGGTACTTCTTTTTCTTTCCTTTGCTTTTTCCTTCTGTCCCTTTTTTACCGTACCTGGCAGAGCCAAGGTCCACTCCAGTAGCTGCTTCAACTTCCTTCATAAACTCCACGTCTTGCCACTCTGTTAAAAGGAAATAAGTGTTTTAGAAAAATATTCTGAATTCACCTTTCTTCTATATTTTAAAGTCTTTCAAAAAGCCTCATTGTGACACAATAATAATCCTGGCTTCACTAAGGCCATTCAGCAGGGTACAATTTCAACTTACCAAGCTAAAGGGCCTTCAAGTACGGACCAGGTTTGGTCAAGTATAGAACTGGGCCTGTTGAGTAAGTCATTACCAGGAGGATGCCCATTATTGGATTATGAATTAATTCACCCATTAGTAGTAATTCAAGAAAGAGAAAAAATTACAAAACACAACTTAGGTGTAGCTTCTTCCACCCTTTCAAGGACAGAGGTAAAGAGAAGAAGGCATAAAATACCAAGAATCACATGGGTTTTAGACCAATTTATATGTTGATTTCAATGCAAGGCATAGAGGAGAAGGGCAAAATATTTGCTGGAAAAATATGATTCAGGATTAAGAAACAAAATAAATTAAGAGGTTTATAGCCTTCTCGGGAGCCTCATGCCTATATGTCATGAATTCTTTCCAAAATAAAAAAGTTGAAAGTAATGGACATGGTGAGAACCAAATGAAATTGACTATATATTAACAGAAAGAAAATGACCTGTTAGTAACATAAGAATCATTTATAAACAATGGGCAATGTGTAGTCTGATATTGTCTTATAACGAAAGTCAAGATCCAAATCAGAAGAAAAATAAAGATAAACAGATCCAATGGGCAACTATAACAGCTTCACCCTGCCATATTCCAATAAGTTGTTTATTTTTAAAAAACAGGAAATGGATAAAATAAGACACTGACAGAAACTATCACCATTTCCTGTAGAAGTTTAACCAATGCAAAGTAATTAAAACAATAAGATTAAAAAAGCCCAGAATTTGCCTCTTCTAGTAAATACTTGACCTCCTTGCCAACTGGACAACTGGCCATATTACTCTCTCATATAAACTCATTCACAAAATATTACAGAAGATGGAAGAAGACTACAAGCAGTGTCATTTCATAAAAGTGAAGGGCAGTCGAGGGAAAAATGAGTCTTTAAAAGCTTGATTTGATTCTCAAACAAATCAGATTATCTCAAGAACATTTGTAAGTGACTCTTAAAAGAGGAACATAAGTTAATGGAAAATGGAACAGATCAGTCTGCTTTTTGATAACAAATAATTTTCATCACTGAAGGTAATGGAACCGCATCTAGATGTTAACATCTCAGTCTCTGATGGCCTATATGAGAAAGAAAAAGCATGCCCAAGAATACAATAATGGCAAAAGTAGTTGGAACAAATTTAGTACATTCAGAAGAAATCCATGCTGGAGTTAACACAAATTTGAAAGCCTTGAGGAATAATTATTCCAGATATCTGAAAAAACAGAAGATACTAAATGAATGAAAAAGCATGAATGTTATTATCAAACAAAAAGATAATTAACAGGATGCTAGTTATTCATATGTCTCATTTCTCATCTTTATGACATTTTTATGAGAATGATCTACACAGGTATTGGAGATATAAAAATAAAAGCAAGGAACAGGCAGATTTATATTATTTCTACTTAAAACTACTTCTTCATAATAGGCACACAATTGACTAAAAGATATAGACTATACTATTTGTTGATTGAAGAAAAAAAATGTGATGCAGCAGGAAAAAAAAAAAGAAATTAAAGGCTCTTTTCCAGCATCTTGTTTCTCATTCGTGTGTTAAGGTCATACAAGATACCAATTTAACAGTTCTTTAATTATCAATATCAAGCGAAATATATGTGCTTCTTACAGACATCTGCCAATGCTGCTTTATACACAGTTCAAATGCAGGAAGGATTTCCTATAGACAGTAAGGTCTTCCAGATGCTTTTTTTTTTTTCTGTAGATGACATTTGCATGAATATTGCAAACCTCCAGAATACCACAGCATTTCCTCAATGAGAGCCACAATTACCCAGAAGAGATCAGTCAAAAATGACACACACACACACACACACACAAAATGAATGTAGAATGCCTATGTCCAGACAAGTGGCTTTCAGTTACTCTGTCTGTATATATATATATATATATATATATATATATATATATATATATATATATATATATATATATATATATATATATATATATATATATATATCCTGGAAAGATAGTGCAGATAGACAATTAGCTAGACCTAAAATGAATAGGGAAAATAAAATGGGCTGCATTTCATTTGGGAAATTCCATTGTCTGAACTTTCAACAATCCCAAGCTGCTATTCCCTGAAACAAAACTACATCATTTGAACACTAGGACTCTTTCCAGTGATGGCACAGTCTCCATCACAATCACTACTGTGACCAGAGATGGTCACAATCTCCAAAAAGGTCTACAGGATGAGAAGCTATGAATGGACTGTATAGTCCATCCTGTAGGAAATAAATATCCACGTGGATGGTATCACGGATCCATTTAAGAGCATATATTAATGAACTCAACACCCAGTGAGGGAGGTCAGCGATGAGTTGGCATGATCCCTGGGGCTTCAGATAAGAAACTGAGGCAAGGAAAGATTTCATTATTCACAGAATCACAGAGTTGGACAGGATCTCAGAGGTGACATAACCCAACAAATTCCTGAACAAGAATCCCTTCCTCAGTAACTTCAACAAGTAGTGCCTAAATCTTTTCCAGAAGAACTCCAATAAAGAAGAAATGTACCACATCTTCAGGCAGCTCAGTCCACTCTGAGATAGCTCTAATTATCCAAATGTTTTTCTTTATCTTAAATCTAAACTTGCCTTTCTACAGCTTCCACCCCATGATCCCAGTTTTGCTCTCTAAATTTAAACAGAGTCTGTCTGATTCCTTATCAACATGGTAACTCCTTAAATATCACTATCCTGTTCTTTGCCCTAACAAATATCCTCTAGTTCCTTTAACCAGTTTCCAAGGCTATACTATTATTCTTGGATATCCTCTGATGGATGTTTTCTAGTTTATAGATATCCCTCCAAAAATATGTCTCTCACAGTAGAATGTAATATTCCAAATATCATCTGACCAAGGTCAAGAACAGTGGGATTATCACCTTCCTAGTGCTGGTCACTGTGTCTGTCTTAATGAAGCTTAAGGCAGCATTAGTGGGGTTTTGGCTGCCACATCATATTGTCAACAAATATTTAGGTTTCGTCATTAAAATTCCCATATCTTTTTCAGATGAACTATTATTTAGCTAAACCTTCTTCAGTTTTGAACTTAAGTCAATTCTGTAAAATAATTTTAAGATTTTATGTGATTCCTATTAAATTATCATCAAGCCTGCTGAGATTTTTTTATCCCCATTCTATCATTTGACTTATAAACTGTCCCCCTCAGCTTTGTTTCATTTACAAAAAATTTGATATGTATACCATTTCTGCCTTTAACCAAGTAATATTCATTAAACATATAACAAATACTATGAATCAGGCCAAAGGTGAATGGAAAGATAAAAACAGATACCAATAATATGTTACCCAAATGATTTGAAAGATAAAAGTAGATAGAAAGTATATTATTCAAAATGATTTGAATACAAGAAACGGCATAAAAGACATTACTGATCTATCAACAAGTATTTATTAAGAGCCTACCTACTATGTGCCAAAAATGGTGCTAAGCACTGTGAATACAGAGAAAATAAACTATCTCTGATCTCAAAGGACTTACATGCAATCAGAGGAGTTAACAAGCATTCATTTAATTATTTACAAAATGTGTGCAAATAAATATAAGTTAATTTTGTTGGGTGGAAGAAGATCAGGAAAGAGGTGGTGGTGGTATATGAGCTGAACTTCTGAAAACAAAAACCTAGGGATTCTAAGAGTGAGAGATGAAGGCATGAGGCACAGTCTCTGCCAAGACACTCAGATGTCTGGATCATGGAGGCAGAAGATCAGAAAGGGAAATGGATTCATCATATATTGATAGTGAGAGGTCACTGATAGAGAGCCACATCTATAGCCTTAAGGCAGTAAAAGAACCAGGGGAAGGTATTTTAGAATAGGTAGAAAACTTATGTAAGATCACAGACAAGAATGAGACAGGATAAGAGGGCAAACAGAGAGAGATTATATACTATACTGGTGAAGTTACATTGGATCCATACCAATGAAATCCAGAATCTTTTAAGTATTTAAATATTTTTGCAGTTGTTCTTGTCTGGGGATGCAAAGATAAAAAACAATTCAGACTTCGCCTCAAAGAGCTTACAATCTGGCAGCAGAATGATGATGATACAGGTGAGACCAAGGTTGGTCAAAGGAAGCTTCATTGATGAAGTGGAAGCCGAGCTGCCTGTCCGACTGAAGTGATTCTTTATTGCAGTAAAAAAAAAGGAGTCAAATGACAGGGTCACTTATAGGCACTGCACTTCAGAATGGTGAGCTATCCCGGTGCCTATCACCAGGCTAAGCAGAACCAGGACAAAAGAGGGCTGGCTGGAGAGAGGTCTCAGGACTCACACTCACAGTAAAGATAACCTTTTCCCCCTCCCCCTTTAACCTAAAGGGTGCTAACTTCTACCAGCCAAGGCTCTGCAGAGAAGGAGGACACATGGTGGATACAATCAATACATATTTGAAAAGCAGGGTTTTCATCCCCTTAAACAACATCCTCCCTACCCAATCAATTTAAATATACATTTGTTCTAAGCTACAAACATATGGCCCCCTGAGATACAGATGCCACAGAGGAAAGAAGAAGAGATTACAACTATACAAGCAGGAGAAGAAATCTCTCTCTGTTGTCCCATACAATCTATAAGAGCAAAACAAATCTCAAATCACGCCACATCCATTCTGCCCAATGCTAAACAACTCCAAGAAAACCCCTATAAGTCTGGGCACAGTTTGAAATGGACCAGAAGATAAATATTATCAACTTATTAGCTCCTGATGTAAAACATTAGCTTTCAGTAACTTCCAGGCCTGCTGAGTGTGGGGTAGGTGTTTAATAAATATTTGTTAAATTGAATGGAAGTAAAATGAATGCATGCTGAGAACAGCCCTGGCCTTTCTCCAGGCACCATCACTGGATCAGCATTAAAACCATAAGTGCACGTGGCTAAACGTGTAAAATTAAGAGTCCGATTTAAACACAGAGATAGAAGGAGAAAGAAAATGAAGCTGTGAAGCAAAAGTTAAGGAAAAGAAACACCCTGGAGAATACAACACATACATTTGACAGATAAGAAGACTTCGCCAAGTTTATTTTTCTGAAGTGAAGGAATACCGGGGAGCACAATTCAGATACAGGAACGATTAATCCAAGATTAAGGAAAACTGTCTAAACAGTTTATCTCCCAGTAATAAGAAGGCGTCACAGTTTAAGAACCCAGTGAATGGAGCAATTGTTTAAACACAACGAAAAAATGCCCGCATCCAGTAGAGACGAAATGAGCATTGGAGTAAAATGAAGGAGCAATTTAAAAGCCTTTGAAAAAAATCAATAGACTGGCAGGGAAGAGCAGCCTTTTTGAGCATTGATGGGCCCCTAAAGCTCTTCATACATTGTTACTGAGTTTAGCAGCCGGGAAAAGAAAATTACACAGTTTGCAAGGGTAGGCGGGAATCAATACTGTAGTTAGTAAAGAGATGCTATTTCACATCTGACTGGCCAGAGGCCTGCCTTCCTCGCTTGTCCTGATACCTGTTTGTTAACAAGTCACTAAGGGCTGAAAAACCAGATACTCTTCAGGGTTGACACAAAAAATAGGCACTTAATTTGCTGCCCCGTGAGCACTATTGGGGAAGGATGAACGTAGCAGATTAGCGGGGTCAGCGTAATCCCTCACAGGGCATTGTTTCAGGAATGGGGTTTCACAGACTGTTGTCTGGGCACTTAGTTAAAATCTCATATTTTAGACCAAGAATTCCCATACACACAGAGCAGTCACTAATTATGACAGATAAAGAGCAGAGAGTGGCACTGTTGCTCAAAAAAACTGGGCCAAGTGCTCCCATGAACTCTATTATTCTCCCTGTGTATTCATTATTGCTTTTTCCCCTCCATTATATCACCTGAGGTTGAAAATGTAATTTCTCTTTCAAAGGAGCCCAGAGCAAAGGAAGCAGTGCTGAGATCATGCTCCAAATGTATAATTTTTCCTTTGGAAAGATTCTTCCAATAAAATAAAGATTAAACTCTTATTACATATCAGCTTAGACAAAGAGGGAAAATAATTTATTATGAACTTATAAGTATTAACACTGAAGTAAGGAAGGGAAGGAAAAGGAACAAGCATTTCTGTAGTACCTATTAGGTGCCAGGTACTATTCTAAGCTCTTTATACGGATACTGTCTCATTTTATCCTCATGACATCCTTGCAAGGCAGGTGTTATATCCCCATTTTACAGATGAGGAAACTGAGGCACATAAAGATTTAAGACCAGTGAATGGTGACTTAATGTGGTGATAACAGGAAAAGGGAAGATTTGGAGTGCTAGGTCTGGGGTTCAAATTCTGGCTCTGTTACCTAGCTGCCTGTGTGATCTCAGGCAGGTCCAGGGCCCGCTTGGATCTCAGTGCCCTTATTGAGGTGATCTCAAAGGTCCCTTCTATCTCTGAACCCCATTAACCTGTGACCTAGAGCATGAGGCTGAGTCTTTCTTTCATAAGCAGGCTTTTTCGGATTTAGTGATGAAAGCTTCCTTGGAATTTGTCTAATGCAAACCCTTCATTCTCCAGAGGAGGAAATTGAGATCCCACAAAGGAAAGGACTTATCTAAGATACCACAGGCTGTAATCAGCAAAACTGGGAATCAAACCCAAGCCCTCTGACTCTCAGGCTCATGCTCTTTGCACCTGGCAGTGCGGGCATTAGGTAACTCCTCTTCAGAGTTCAAGTCTGGCCTCAGGCACTTCCTAGCTATATGACCCTGGGCAAGTCCCTTTACCCTCTTTGCCTCAGTTTCCTCTTCTGTAAAGTGACCTGGAGAAGGACACGGCCAACCACATCAGTGTCTATGCTGAGAAAACCTCACGTGGAGTCCCAGAGAGCAGGACACAACTGAGACAACTCCACAATAACACATTATCTCCCTTTAGTGGTTCGTGATGCTGATGGGGAGAGGGATAATATTCCACAGGTGTCCAAATGTACCCAACAGCAGGATTATGTCACAGGATGAGGCAACTTGTGCGCTGCCATCTGTGCATCCCAAAGAGGGAAGAAGATCAAAGTTCTGGTTTCCAAGGACCTAATGAGTCTGGTTGGTTGGTGCTTGTCCTTCGTTCTCAAAGAGGACCAAGATGACATCACATATCAGAATCGAGTTACAGTGTGTCCCACTGTGGCTGACAGATCAATATGAGCTGGGAATGCTCTGCCACAGGTCAGACACAAACAGTCCCTGTGAACATTTGGGGCAGACTCTAATTTTGCACATTTTGCATTTCCTTTGGGATAATTCAATTCTGCTTTGCTCATAGAGTGCAGCCCCCTTCTCTGATAAGGACACCATGCTGGACAGTCCTGTGCTAGTATTTCCCATGTCATAGAATCAAGTTCTTAAGAGATACCTTGAGAGCGCTCTTGTATTGCTTTTTCTGGCCACCTGTGTGAGTTCTCCATAAAATAAATTTTTTTGGCAAGCATACATTTGGCATTTTAACAATATGACCAGCCCAACAGAGTTGTGCTCTCTGCAGTAAGGTTGGAATGCTTGGCAGTTTAGTTCGAGAAAGGATCTCAGTGTCTAGCATCTTATTCTGCCAGGTATTTTATTATAACCAGTAGCAAACCAACTCAGCTGCATTTTCTCTCTCTTAAAAAATTTAATGTTTTCAATGAACAAAATATCTTATTTCTCTCCCTTCTACTTCCTTCACCCCTGAAAGGAAAAAAAAATAAAAACAAAACAAATATTGTAATGAATATTTAGCTATATTTTCAAAAGGAACTGAGGTAATACTCACCAGTTTAATGTAATTTAAGCTCATTATTGATTGGCTAGAAAACATTCTTGGGAGGGTTAGAGTTAAAAGGCTGACTTGCCTTTGCTGATTCAGGGAAGCTGAGTTTCCTCATCTACAAAGTGACTTCCATGTTCGGAATCTAACTAAAGTGATCCCTGGAGTCCCTTCTAGCTCTTGTGTTCTGTTCTTTATCTTAAGACTCCTTCTACTCTATGCTTTATAATGCAAAGTTGACATATATTCATTAGGTTTCTAGAATTTTATTACTTCTGAATACTTGCTATGAAACCAAATGCAAGAAGTCTCCCCTAACTGCATGTTCTTACCTGAATGGTCTCAGCAGGCAGCCATGGGGCTATCTCTCCTTTGAGCCAGAAGAAGGATTTAGAACTTCATTTTCTGGGAATTAGTCAACATTTCACAATGGCTCATTATTGTTATTGTTCATCCTCTGAAAACCTGTCTCCAGGATGGTTAATGGCTGAACCAATCACTGGTTTAAAAATCACTTCAGAATGGGTGGAACTCTATTTGACACAGGGGGGGCTAAGAGATAATGTGTCTTACTGGCAAGAAATGAGGTTAGTTTCTAAGTAAGTACTATGGCTAAGTCAATTAACTTCTCTTGCTTCAACTGCTTCATCAAAAACCAAAAACCAAAACCTTTAATCCTTTAAGGATTTGTGAATTCCCACTGATGGGTTTCTCTCCTAATGTAGATCATAACTTGTTCATGGTATCATGAAGTGACTGAGAAATGCACCACTCTGTGACCAACCATCTGGTGACAAGTACTACACTTAGCTCAGCTAGTCCTTAAACAACAGTCCATCACTGAGCCTGTGCTCAAAGCCTGTCTTGCTTGACAGGAGGTATTAGAAGTTGACTGTACTGAAATAGCCTTTTCGAATGTCCACAACACAATTAGGTGTCAGAGGAGGGGTTCTGGAGAAGAAAGGGAGAAAGAAAGGGATGAAGGGAGGGAGAGAGAGAGAAAAAAAAAGAGAGAAATGAGATGTATAGAATATGGATAAGCACAGACTAATGAAAGTGACTTAAGTCTTCAAGGAAAAATTAGACTGTTTCCAGGAAGTAAAAGATATGATCATGTTTCATGTTCAACTGTACCATTAAAATAAAGCCCGAGTAGAAAGTTTCACTTGTTTAATAATTAAACCAATCAAGGAAGCAGGGGTATTTCCATAATATGTTTCTTTCTTACATGGAAGTGCCATGTAAAGAATATACTAGTCTGTCTCAAAAATAGTTGGTGTGCCTGAGTTCTAAAACTTTATTTCTAAACTAATGGTTTGGAACTCAGGATTCATTTTTCCAGTGCAGGAAAGGGGCACAATCACAGAGGCTATGTCCAACCACACCTGATGAAGTATTTTTAACAGAGAACCAGAGAATCACAGACATAAAAGGATTCTTTGAGGCATCAAGTACAACTCATGCCTAAACGACAATCTCTTCTATCAGATGACTGACAAGTGTCATCCAATCTTTATCTGAAAACCCCGCCAAAGAAGGGACACCCATTGTTTTCCAGGGATATATACTTTCCTTTGAGAAAACCATAGTACTGGGCTCCCTACAACTTCTGCCTTCTGCTCCTAGTTCTGTCCTTTGACACTAGCCCAGCCCAAACAAACATTTATCCAAGTCTTCCTCCAGTGGCTCCTTATGGCATGGTAATGCCTTTGGGCTCTCAAAAGCTGAGCCAGAAAAAAACAAGTTTTGTCAAGTGCTACCCAAGGTGGAAAGACTTTGAGTATGAGCTGATAATGGAACATGCATCCATCATCCAGGAGGAGCACAGTTACACAGGAAGAAGTTCATCCTTAGAGAGCTGGTCACTAAGTGATGATATTTTTTGTCCACAGAAACTCAGGAAAACCATCTGCTAAAGCCTGGCAGAGTTGAACTTGGAGACAACTGAGTGAGGATACAGGAGTATGCTATCACCTCTCACTGCCCCCTCCTTTTCAACCATAATCAAACCTCAGTGGAACTATCAGTTAGGTGCCTAGGAAAAAAAGAAAGTTTATTCAGCTAATATATGCTAGGGTATGAATGACTGATGGTCACTTAACATTTCCACAGGCACCTGAATTTTTAAATGAGGTCATATAGTTAACTCAAATAAACTTCTCATCAATGGAATTTCAAACAGTTAGTGGTTGTCTGGGAGCAATAGATAAATCAAATCTAAGTTGATCAAGCTCTAAATTGTTCTTCCTTTTCCCAATTTCTTCCCTTTCTCTACTTCTGTAACCACAAGACTTATGGTAAGAGTACCAGAAGCCAGAAGAAAAGGGAGGAAGGGCCATTGTAAGGATGATAATGACTGAGAGGACAGGGTTGGCCTCCTGTAGGTAAATCAGTTGTTCCTTCTTTATCAGGTTTCAATGGAAACATGTGTACTGCATCCACTCCCTCTCTCTTCTTGAAGCCCATTTCTCTTCCTTCTACCTTGTTACAACCCACCTGGATGCTGTGCTTGCTTCTCAAATTTCTTCTTTTCCTCTCTGGCTCTGTCTTCTGGGTTGATAGGATTTCCACATTCATCCCGGGGAATGATTTTCCCATGGAATGGGCACTGGTAAGAAAAAGTAAGAAGAGTCAGGATCAAGGCTTATCTATCTTGTCCATGCTAGAAGGCCAGGAACACTTAGGGAGAGGAAGTATGGTATAGTAAAAGGTAAGTGAGATCTGGAATTAGGACTCCTGGGTTTCTGGCACAGACACTTATTAGTGAGGCGACCACTTGGGCAAGGCACTTACCCATTCTGGGCCTCAGTTTCCTCAGCTGTAAAATGATTATAAACAAACAACTCTGATAAACTGAAGAATTCTGACCAACGCAATTTCCATCCAGAGTTCCAGAGGACTGTTGATGATCTGTGCTACTTATTTCCTAACAGAGAGGAGATGGATTCAAGATGCAGAAAAACATATAATTCTGGACCAAAATGGTGTGAGGATTTGGTTTGTTTCACTCAGATTATGTTACAGCTTTTTTTTCTTTTAAATTGAGAAGAGAGGGTAAGGGGCAGAGAAAATAAATGCCTTTTCACTGACTGTTCCACATCGGAAATGCTTTCCTTCTTCAATTCTGCCCTGGCTTCCAGGCTTCCCTCAAGACTCAGCTCAACAAAGAATTGGGAAATGAGTAGATGTCCATCAATTGGGGTATGGCTGAATAAGTTGTGGTATGTGGTAATGGAATATTATTGTTCTATTAAAAAAAAAAGATGAACAAGCTGACTTTAGAAAGGCCTGAAAAGATTTACATGAACTAATGCTGAGTGAAACAAACAAAACCAGGAACACATTATACACAGTAACAGCATGAATGTGTGATGATCAACTATGAAAGACTTGGTTCTTCTTAGTAGTTCATTGATCCAAGGAAATCCCAGTAAACTTTGGATAGAAAAACGCCATCTGCATCCAGAACGAAAACGATGGAGACTGAATATAAATCAACATATGCTATATTCACTTCTTTTTTCTGTTTTTTTTTCCTCTCTCATGGTTTTTCCCTCTTCTTCTGATTTTTTCTCCCAACATGATTGATTCATAAAACAATATGTATTTTTAAAATAAACAAATAAACTCTGGGAAATATAGATTTAAAAAAAAGTCTTGGGCTTGTCTTATAGTCCTGAGACTTCTTGAATGACTATAAACAAATCATTAGCTTTTCTAAGCCTTTGTTTTCTAATTGATAAAATAAGGATAAGAATAATTTTAATATCTAATTTAAAAAAAAAACAGCACAGATCTCAAAGTTGGCAAGATGGTTTCTCCAGTCTCCCCTCTTACAATAGTGATACCTTTTTTCAGTGATCACCTCCCTTTTGTACTGTACATGTCATTTATGTGCAAAATTGTTTGCATGTTGTGTCTGTCCCCCATTAGAATATGAACTCCTCAAGGGCACAGTCCAAGTCTGTGCCTTTCTTTGCATTCCAGGGTTTAGTACAGAACCTGGAACATAGTAGCAACTTAATATATGATTATGGATGATGATGTGTTAATTAAAAATAAAATAAGATTACAGATTAAAAAACAAGGTAATAATTTCACTTGCACTATCTACCTCCTGATATGTTGTGAGGAAAATGTTTTGTAAACCTTAAAAGGGCTACAGAAATATGATTTGTGACTCACTGCTTCCATGTTAATAGATAAGAACTGCTCCTGGAATCAAGAAATTCAGATTTTATAAAAACACAGTAGGCTGTTAAGAATTCCAAATGAGCCAAGAGATCTGCTAGTCCAACCCTCTCCTTTTACAGTTGAACAAACTAAGGCTCTAAGAGCTTCAAGGTCACAGGATCCTGGAGCTCCCTAAGAAAGTGAAAACCAAAGAAATTATGTGACTTGCCTAAGAGTCCACAGGTAATAGTCACAATTAAACTATGTTCTTCTGACTCCCAATCCAGCCTTTTCTCTACTCCTCCAAGTGGCCTTAAGTGTCAGACAAACTAGAAAAAGATCAACCTCTGACAGGAGACCCAGATCTTCTGTCTGCAAGCTCAGTACTATTTCTTTCACATCATATTAGAAATTATTTCTGATTTAGGACCTCTGGAAAAAAATTATTAATTTGGCATAGAAAATTCAAATCTCAGAATTTGTTTGAGACTACAAGGTTAAACATCATAAGTTGCTAAAACTTCTTCATACTTTTAGAAGGAAGAAAGGAAGGAAGGAAGGAAGGAAGGAAGGAAGGAAAGGAAGGAAGGAAGGAAGGAAGGAAGGAAGGAAGGAAGGAAGGAAGGAAGGAAGGAAGGAAGGAAGGAAGGAAGGGAAGGGAAGGAAGGAAGGAAGGGAAGGAAGGAAGGGAAGGAAGGAAGGAAGGGAAGGAAGGAAGGGAAGGAAGGAAGGAAAGGAAGGGAGGGAGGAAGGAAGGGAGGGAGGGAAGGAGGGAGGGAGGGAAGGAAGGAAGGAAGGAAGGAAGGAAGGAAGGAAGGAAGGAAGGAAGGAAGGAAGGAAGGAAGGAAGGAAGGAAGGAAGGAAGGAAAATAAGAAAATAGGAAGAAAGGGAGGAAGAGAGGAAGGGATTCCCAAAGAGAATGAGGGACTTGGCCGAGGGCTCATAATTCCTAAGTAGAAGAGGCAGAATTTGAATCCATGTCATTGAACTTCAAACTCAGTACTTGATCCTCTACAGCATGTTTCCATAATTGTGTACTTTGCTATCACGTACAAGGCGTTTTTTAACCTAATGTGATCTCCCAGATCATTTCAAATATTTAACACATCTGACTTCTCCAAGCAAGTGAAAAGGTATCATTCAAATGACATGGTTTATGCAGATTTGATTTCCGGATACTGGATAGAGAATGCTCTGGACACCTTTTTGTGCTGGACAGACTTCTTCTGCTCCAAGAGCTCTCTCCTTTGTCTTCTGAAACACTGGCCAAATTGTTCCCATCCCAAAAAAGCCATTCCTAAGTAGCCATGGCCTTCAGGGAAAATCCTGGGTTATTCCCCCTCCCACTACATTCATTTCTACGTGAAATTAGGTGAAATGATGAAGGGAGGCCTGGAGGGCAAGGCAGGAAAATAAAGAGAAGGGGAGACCTAAATGATGGCAAAGAAAGATGAAGATGGGTAAATAAGAATTAGAATTTTGTGTCTGTATAAAATCAACCCTGAGCTTTTATAGCAAAGTAGTCTTGGGATAATTAATTTTCTGTTTCTTAGTGATGGTGCAATCTCTGCACAACTTTAATACTTTAATATGCAACAACATATGCAAAAAAACCCCACAAAAAGGCCCTATATGACAACTAAGTATATATAATCACCAATTTACTTTCATTTCAAAGTATATGTTAAGATTTACTTGTAGCTTTCAAAACTGTCTTTCTGGCCTGGCCTTTCTTCTGTTCTTTCCCTTTAAAAAAAAAGTGCTTCATTAATTGTCCTTTCTTTCTTTCCTTGACTTCCTTTTGATCCTACTATATCCCAGTCCTCTCTTATTCTCCTTCCTGGGGCCTTCTTCTCCCTGGAAAAAGCTAAAGCCAAGCCCTCCTTGCCCCAGACGCACCTTCAGCCGATCCTGCCTCTCGCAGAGGCTCCCGTTGGGCATCAGGGCCCCACACTTGTGCTTCACAGGTTCAAACTTGCCAGCAAAGGTGATATAGCGGCTCTTTAACATCTCAGCAATTTCTGTACTTTCTACTTCCTCTTCTGTCTCATTTGGCTTCCAGAACCGATGCTCAGAACCAAATCTATGAAATCAACAAGTAAGATACCATTATACATAGAAACATACTTTTTTTTTTTCCAGATCATGCCAGAGTCCCAAAACTCTTTGTGGTTACAAACAATCCTTACACCTCTGAGTCTTCCTAACTTAAACTAATCACTCATCCGGAGTATTTATCAGGCTGCACTTATATACAAAAAATACTGTGCTAAGTACTGAAAATACAATGATGGAAAATAATAGTTTCCCCTTTTAAGAACTTTACAATCTACTAAGGGAAAATATGAAACCTATACAAATAAGTATGGTATGGAGTAGAATATGTTAAAGGCAAAGTAGAAATCCTGACAAAGCACTCTGGGGAAAATTTAAGGGAGAAATCACTTTCAACTGGATAGGAAAGAATAAGAAAAAAGGTTATAGACTAGTGGTGTTTTTTTTTTTAATTAGAAGACCAAATTAGGCACTTTTTACACTCTGTTGAGGGGGTAAATTCTTAAAAAAGAGATAGATATAATTACTAATGATAAAATAGGTAAGTTTAATTACATGAAATTGAAAAGATTTTGCACAAATAAAATCAATACAACAAATAAATGACCAACGGTGAAAAAAATCTTTGTACCAAAAATCTTTGATAAGAATCTAATATTAAATATATATATATGTATACACACACACACATATATATATATATTAGTCCAACTGTTTTGGAAAGGGTTTTGGAATTTATATAAAGAAAATGTCTACAATATCCATTACCCTTTGATCCAGAGATTCCAACAAAAAAGAGAAAAGTTTTCCAAATATGTGCCAAAATATGTATATACTAAATTTTTTATAGAAGCAATAAATTGATTGGAGAATAGCTAAACAAGCTGTGGTGCATGAATATAATAGAATATTACTGTGTTTAAGAAATTATGAATATGATGAATACAGAAAAGTGAAATAAAAAGAACCAGGAAACCAATATGTACGATGACAAAATAATATAAATGAGAAGAATAACAACAAAACAGCTGAAATTGAATGCTACATGGAGGGAACTGAGGCTCAGAGAGGAAAAGTATTTTGTCCCAGGTCAGACAATGAAGTCGAGGTAGAATAAAGATTAGAATATTGGGTTCCTTACTGATGAACTTTGTAAACTTTAAAGTGCTCTAGAAACCTCAGCTATCATTATTGTTATTACTTTACTATTTTGACTTCAGAAATGCCCTGGGAGTCAGATAGAAGTAAAGTTAGAACTCACACATTTTTCTCCAGGAAAACTTTGACTGCCTTGATTTTCTTCCTGTAATGATGCCCACATATGGCATTTTGTGAGTTAACTTTGAGGGAAAACTCTTATGAAGAGGTGTAAGGGAATAAGGGAGATCCAATACTGTCCTAAGTCAAACAAGCTTTGTTTCCTCTGAACCAAAGAACAGAGCAGGAAGGACACAGGTCCCCAAGGCAAGACAGCAAAATGGAGCAAGCACTGGTCTGGAAGCTGGAAGGCTGAGCCATAGCTCTACCACTAATTCTCTGTGTCTGACCTTTGATACATCCTGTTCTCTTTTAGAGAAATCCCAGGTGCCTTTTATAGCCAATGAGAGATTCGGACTAGATGATCTGTGTCTAATAATTTCCCAGCATTAAAAATATGAAAGGCAATGAACATGGTGGTGGTCTTGAAAACACAGAAAGACAAGAAGAAATATATTGTGATGTAGTTAAAAAAAAAGAGACAGCTCCTGGTATAGTAGCCTCAGAGCTGGAAAAAGGTGAGTTTGAGTTCTGCCTCTGACACATAGGGACTGTGTAACTCCACACTGTTAAAAAAAGTTTTCTGACTCGAGAATTCCCTACTAGTGAAATCACAGGTCCAATTCCTTTCCCTATGATGAAAATTCAGTAAAAGGTAATAGGTTGGGGCAGCTAGGTGGCCCAGTGGATAGAGCACCAGCCCTGAAGTCAGGAGGACCTGAGTTCAAATCTGGTCTCAGACACTTAACATTCCCTAGCTGTGTGACCCTGGGCAAGTCATTTAACTCCAATTGCCTCAGCAAAAAAAAAAAAAAAAAAAAGGTAATAGGCTTTATAGTATAAATGTTAAACTTACAGAATGTTATAGAACATATAGAATGCTATAATCTGTACTCTTATATAAATGTTAAATTTACAGAACGTTATAGAAAATAGTGTATTATCATGTGTACTAGAGTATAAATGTTTAACTTGGGCCAGCTAGGTGGCGAAGTGGATAGAGCACCAGCCCTGAAGTCAGGAGAACCTGAGTTCAAATCTGGTCTCAGACACTTAACATTTCCTAGCTGTGTGACCCTGGGCAAGTTACTTAACCCCAACTACCTCATGGGAAAAAAGAAAAAAATGTTTAGCTTACAGTATAATACATAATATAGTGTGCTATCATGTACACTATAGTATAAATATTTAATTTATACAGAAGCAGAATCCAACCTCCTGGTCCAGAACTTCATGGGATAGACTTTCACAGGACCATAAGAATCCAGTGCTAGTCCAATGCACTTATTTTACAAATGGACAAATCAAGGCTCTTTGTGGTAAACTGACTTGCCCAGTACCACAATAGACTAGATGTTGTCTAAAATTCTTTAGTTTGGTATATTTATACTTTACCCCTGCCATTTTCCTCTACCACTTCAAAATTTTTTACACTATTACATTTTTAATAACTCCTTTGGTATGTGTTTCATCCCTTTCAGAGATTGTAAAGTTCCATAAGAGCCAAAACTGTCTCATCTATATTTGATAGTTCCTCCAGCAACATCTACCCTATTGTTTTAAGTATTTTACATAATACACATCCTTTTTTCACTCTTTACAGAACTAGTTAATTTTAATGATAAAAATGTAATAAATAATATGGCTTACTTATAAAACTCTAGAATTTGCCTCCTGCCTCCCAAATGAACAAAAATGACAAAAGATGAAAACAGTCAATGTGGGAGGAAGTGTGGGAAAATAAGCATTCTTGGTGAAACTATGAATTGGTCCAAAACACTCTAGAAAGCAATTTGGAATTATGCAGAGAAAATTACTAAATCTGGACCTTTTGGTTTAAAGACTTTACTATATCGCAAGGAGTTCAATGCTAAATAAAAAGGTCTCATAGACACCAAAATTATGGCAGAACTTTTTTATAGTAGCAAAGACTGCGAACAAATTAGGAACCCATCAATTAGGAACTGCCTAAACAAAAAGTAGCCCATGAATATAATGGAATATAGCTGCTCTGTAAAAAAAAATTATGAATAGGCAGGGTGATAATAATAGCTAGAAATTACATAGCACTTTAAGGTTTGTAAAGTACTTTTTATGTTGTCTCATTTGATCCTTACAATAAAGTGAGGTAGGTGCAAATATTAGCCCCATTTAGCATATGAGGAAACAATACAGAGAAGCATGGGAAAACTTACATGAACTGATGAAAAGCAAAGCAAAGTAAACAGAATCAGCAAAAGAAATACACAAAGACTAAAACAACGTAAATAGAAACAACAAGAACAAAACAACCAAAACCAAATTCAGAGAAATTATAATAACTAAGCTCGGCTTTAATGAAGAGATGCAAAGAGGTAACTCCCCCTGCTTCTTTGGCTATGGGTATATGGAATACTGCACATAATGTCAATGCTAGATATCTTGATGGGTTTTGCTGAACTTTCCCTTTACCTCCTCTTGATTATTCTTTGTTATAAAGAATGTCACTGATTCTCTGAGAAAAGAAGAGAAGTATACACTGGGAAATGTGAGTATAAACAAAATTTCAATAGAACATTTTAAAAAATGGAAATGGAAAGAACAATAACATAACCAAAATCAAATGCTGTGAAATTATAATGATTAAGCTTGGCCTCAAGAGACAGAAGAAGGCACTTCCCTTCTTCACAGAAAAAGAAAATCATTAATTCTCTAGATATGCTGCATTTAATATCAGGCTTAGTTGCTGTTTTAGTTTATTTTGCTAAACTGTTACCCCTTTTCCCCTTTTTTATTCATTGTTATATGGGAAAGTTCTCTGGAAGGAGCAAGGGAAAAGATAAATTGGAAAATGAAAGTAATATAAAAACAAAAGAAAGCAATTTAAAAAATTTTAAGTACCATGTTTGTTATACCACATACACAAAAATATAATTTACACAGACAATAAGTACATATTTTCCACATGAGCATCCTTTTTCAATGTTTGGAGTTTTTGATCCAAATGGAGCTGGGAACTAGTGAACTTTCAGGAATGTGGTGACTTCCAATTTTTGTCACTTGTTTTCATTTACAAATTAGGTAAAACCATGAAGTCTGAACTAGCCATCAGCCTGTAATTATAGATAACAAAACCACAGAAATTATTGTGCTTTCTTATTCTGGGTCTTTCACATTGTGAGAAGATAAAAAAAGACAAAAATGCAAATTCCATAATGGACACTAATGAAACAACCAAAAAAGTCCCAAAACTTTACATACATCATATCTTCTCATAAGATTCTTTTAGTGAGTGAATAGGGGGATGGGAGTGGGGAGGGGTTTTATGTGTACATGTGTATGGGAGGGTGTATGTGGTATATGTGTGTGCATTTATGCATATGGGGGTATATGTATGTGTGAGGGTAGGTTACTGGCTCTGGCTCTATTTAATTCACTCCCCCATGAGTCCCAGCACAGTGAGGGCACTGGTCATAGTAAGTGGTGGATGGATATTGGCTGAGGACAATGATATTTTTATCACCTTTCCAGCCTCATGGAACAGAATGGTGCTCCAGACCCAAGACAAATTTCTCTACTCTTTGATAGGCTAACATCTTTCTTAGGTGCACTACAGTGTCCCAGAAAAGCCAAGCCCAGGGGAAGGAGCCCTGCACTTGTACCCCAGAGATCTCAAGGAAGTCCGGGCTCTATCATACGGCAGATACATGACTGATGCTGGGTTTGGTACTGGTACTATGAGTCTATTCCTTCCTTCTGATGTGATCTCAGATAATTCTTTTCCAATCTCCGGGTCTCAGTTTCTTCATGTGCAGAATGAAGGGGTTTGGATGATGCCTTCCAGCTTTGATGCGAAGTCATTTCCCTCATCTGTTACCCAGGGATAAAAATTCCTCGTTTTTCACTTTCTGCTTCCCTCACAGGATTGTCATGAAACCATCAGAGATCATGTTTGATCTGAAAAATCACCTCACGTACATACTTCAGAAGGCCAGTGTTTGGTGATACAGACTCATGTATCTGTACAACGTGCTATGTGCACATGGTGGTGGTAGAGATCTGGAGGGAGAATTTATTTATTTATTTTAAATCTTTATTTTTATTTTATTTACTTATTTAGGCAAGGCAATTTTACAAAGAAAATTGATTCCTCTCATGGGCTGCTGCTGACCACAGAGGCATTTAAAGCTTTCTACTTCCCTCTGGCCACTATTTTTAAGAACAGTCATGGAGCATCTTAAAAAAGGAAAATAATAAACTTGGTTTTAGCTGGGTTATGTGATAGGGACCATAAGAAAAGGATACTTACTGTCTGGTTTGGGTGCATCATTTGTCTCAAAGGATTTGGTATACAAATATTTCCACTATGTAGTTGTAGGAAATCATTTGCGGGGAGTGAAGGTCAGGTAGCAAAATCTTAAACATTTTACTATTTTAAAAGCAAAAGTTTTACAAACTTCCCAACTTTTTAAAATGCTAAACAATTTCTTAGCCACAAAAAGAATGGCCCACAAAGGTTTCTGTTGTGTTTTATTTGGGGCCCTCACACCTCTAGGCATTTAATCTTGAAGCAGAAGGTAAAATGTGTCCAGTCTGCTCAAGAACCTCCCTAATAAAAGTGAAACCATTGTCCTAGTATGCCCCCAGGGAGACAAGTGCATGTGAGCACAGGGACCAATGCCCTTTCCTAGAGGCTGCAAGCTACATAGTCTAAAGCTCTTTTTCTCTTTTTGTTTATTTTTTAATGCATAAATTATTCTTTTCTCCCTAGCACCATTAATACTTTTACATTTTTTTCAAATCATAGGTCTTTTAGAACTCATTTTGTTGGGTTTTGTTCTGTCATTTTTAATTGTGTCTACCTATAAGTGACCCCATTTGGGGTTTTCTTGGCAAAGATACTGAAGTGATTTGCCATTTCTTTCTCTAGCTCATTTCACAAATGAAGAACTGAAGCAAACAGGATTAAGTGACTTGGCTAGGGTCACATAGCTAGTGCCTCTGGCTGAATTTGAACTCGGAAAGATGAGTCTTTCTGACTCTAGGCCCAGTGCTCTATCCACTGCACCATGTTATAGCATCACTACTAATTAACTAAAAATTAAAATATGGAATTTATTCCATTCATGTATTCGTATCCAGAACATAGGATCACAGATTTAGAGCTGGAAAGGGACTCAGTGGTCATTAAATCCAATGCTCCCCATTTTACAAATCAGAAAATTGAGGCCTATGGAGATGAAGGGGCTTATCTAGAGTCATATAGGTATTAAATGTCTGAGATAGAACTGAGCCCAGGTTTTCTGGCCTTCAAATCCAGTACTCTATGCACTAAATCACATGGAGGTAACTTGGTAGAAGGGGAAAAACAATGGAGTTAATGATCACTCTTGGTGCCTTCTGTTTGTGAGCTTTGGCAAGCTACTACATCTTGGGTCTACACCCAAACACAGTAACGTGTGCCGAGAGAGGCAGAGACATTATGCAATGCTGCCTACCTAGTCTGTGTGTGCACATGCACACACACACACACACACACACACACACACACACATACATTTATTTACAGTCAGAAGACAGGCAGTGACCTTTTCAGCCTTGCAATGGTTTTGTTTCTAAAGACAACGCACACACATGTATTCCCATCAGACCTTGTCCCTTACAGCTGTCTTTTGTATAGGCAGATGCTGCCTTATGTTCAGTGGTGGGGGAGGGGGAGTCAAGAACAATAATCAACCTGTAATTGTGTATTGAGCCAACTTAAAATAAATTCACATGTATTGAAGTATACACGAGTCTGACTCTAGGCCCTGTGCTCTATCCACTGCACCGTGTTATACATTACCACTAATTAACTAAAAATAAAAATCTAGACTCTAGAGTGTTTGTTCCATTTATACATTCATATTCTGATCATAGATTTTGTGTTGGAAAAGATGCTTAGAGGTCATTAAATCCAATGGTACACATTTTACAGATTAGAAAACTGAGGCTTAGAGAGGTTAAAAGGTTTGCGTATGTGTTTGTGTGTGTGTGTGTTCCTGCTGACTAAAAGAGTCCTGTCCTGAGAATTATATTCATAAAAATACAAATGTCATTTACTCAATAAACAATGTGCCTTACAATAGGCATATAGAAATGAATGTAACACGGGCTTTCCGCATGAGCACAAGTGACTGTGACAAGGGAGCAAAAGCAGTTCCAAAACCAGGTCTCCAAGTAAAGGGATACGAAGGACCAGAGGATGCTGACTTTCACCAAGGACAGGGGAAGGGCACCTAGGAGATGATGTCTGAGTGGGAATCTGACATTGAAGGGAGGAGACTGGGAGAGAAATTGGGGGAGGAGGGAAGTCCATTCCAAGAATGAGTGAAAAAAGGGCAGATGAAAACATTAGAACACTATATGTGCCATCAAGGAGTGTGTGTGTGTGTGTGTGTATGTGTATGTGTATGTGTATGTGTGTGCAAATTAGATTGTAAGTTCCTTGAGGTCAGAGACAGTCTTTTACCACTTTTTAATTCCCCGGTGCACAAGTTCAGGACACATAGTAAGCACTTAATAAATGTTTATTGAATTGTATAAGCTCACAATGGTGGGACAGAGCATGTATCTCTAAGTGGTAGGTCAGCCGCTCTGCTCTTTTACTACTGACCTATATAAGCTTCCACATTGTCTTCCATAAACAAATGCTAAAACAACACTAACAGGGGTTAGCACCACTCTATATATCGATGCTATTTTGAAATGGCTGCTTGTGTTCCAGTCATTTAACATTAGCAGAGTGTACATTCTGGCACAGTAATTATTAGGTTCATTATCTTGTAATAAGAGGTGCTTCTGAAGATGAGATGTATGTAGGGTAGAAATGTCATGCAAAATGCAAAATATATGTGATACACTCAGATGAGAAAATTCTCACCACACATATATACAAGCACCTGTGCGCACACACACACACACACACACACACACACACACACTTTAAAAATCCCACCAACAAAGTCTCTTTTAGATCACCTTCTCTTAGGTCCTAAGCAAAAATCCTAAGTTTTAATCATTATGGATGTGTATTTGTTCTGACTGATTTATGGAGTAAATTAAAAAACTAGTATAAAATCAGATAATATTGCACTGGTTTGGAACTTGTATCTTATATAAACACTTTGGAAATCACTCTGGTTATTAGAAAAATAAAAACGGAACTGAACAAAAGCTAGGTGACATGCCTCTGATCACCCCCTCCTCACTAGGGGAAGATCAAATGAGGTGTCTACTCAATGTCACGTGAACCAGAAACTCTGGATGTGTGGTAGCAATGCACAGGCTCGTCCTAGCCCATGATGCATATGGGCAGCCCAGGACAGAGGGGCACTGAATTCCAGGGGGGATCTGGGGGATGTTGGGATTGTCACATTTCAGCAGACTGCCAAGCCGAAGGAGTGCTTAGTTACTGAAGAAGGCTGGCGTGTCGGTCCCTTTGAAGAGATTTTAAAGAAGAGGGTCAATTCTCTGTTGAGATGACTGAGATGGACGGTCCACCCTGAAGGCTGGGGGATGTCACAGGTGCTCGACATTTTCCAGTTCTAAGATTCAAATGACACTTATAAGGTGATTCAGGTACAAGTCTCTGACTGAAGCAAAAACTTGCCGCAGAAATTGGTCTACTTTTTTCCCATTCCATGACTCCTACAGAGACATGAAAATGTTTACCCAACAGTTTCCCCAAAGAAAAGAGGCAGCAAAAACAGAGATGGAATGGAAGGAAATACAGGGGAAAGACTAAGGCTATCCAAGGGACATTAGGGCTGGCAAGGGGCTCAGATATCACCTAATCTACTTATTTTAGATGAGGAGTTTGAGGCAAAGGGAAGAAATAATTTACCCAAGACCACACAGCCACACAGTGGCAAAACTCAGACTAGAACTCTGATTCCCAATGCAGTGTTCTTTCTCCTATACCATATGGTCTTCAAAGAAGAAAGCAAGGGGAAAAAAAAGGTTTTTAAAACTAATTTCATGGTTAACTCTGAACACTGTTCATAGTTAATTATCTGATTATTGTTTCTTAAGATCTCTAAAGGGTATCATCAGGCTGACAGGACACTAGTAATAGATAAGAGAAGCCCTGAAGAAGCTCAGCCTCTACTGATACTAGTGTGATCAGGCCTCGGAGAAGGAGGGAGTAGCCCCTCTTGGTCAGCAGCTCTTGGAGATATGGTGGGATTGTAGCTATTGCTATTCCCTGCAGAGCACTGGATAGAAAGGACTCCCAATGTCTCCATTTGCAAAAGGAGATAACAGAAGTGAGTCATCAGACAGTTCTTCAGGCCCCTATCCACTACAGTCATCACTACAGGGTGTTTAGGAAGCCATATGAATCATAGGTTCAGAGACTATCAGAGCCAGAAAAAACCTGTGGCATCACTAATCCAACCTCCTGCTTCTAAAGATGAAGGTTCAGAGGATCAATGACCTCTCTAGTTTAGGGAGGCTGATTCCAAATCCTGTCTGTACCTTTTACCATATAATGTCATGCTAATCAACATTATCATTTTCAATCATATAGTTTATTTTTCTGAACTACTGCTTCTTGTTTCCCAATCACCCCAAATCTTTCCCTGACCCCAATCAAAGGGGAACTGACTCTTTAAAGGGAAAAAGTTCTTAATACCCATCAGGTAACAATGCAGAAGAATGCATGTGTTAATTGGTTGTATAATGATTTTGCCCACTGGGAACTGTGTAGAAACACAACTTCACTTAAACATTCACCACAATGGGAAGAGATTTATCTCAGGTTCAGGTTCTCTAGCTGGAAACAATCACTCTTTGGTTGTCAGAATAAACTGGGAGAGCAAAGCTGGGCCTGGACAGAAGATAAACACAAATAGCTTCTATAAGCCAATATTATGATTTTTTAAGCCTTAATCACAACAGAAAATATGTTGCCCCAAATGTCTAAATATCCATAAACTTCTTCTGAAAAATAGATTAAGTGGTAATTTTTCCGGGTGCAAAAGAATCACAAAATGTCAGTGCTTTGAAGCTAAGAGAGTCCTAAGAAACAATCTCTTCCAGCCCCTAACTCTTGCATGTCATAGATGGGGAAATGATGGCCCAGAGCAGGAAAGTAACTCATCTCAATTCTAGAGAAGGCACAGAACTGAGCAGAGAATCTAGGTCTTGAAATGCTCAAGGCCATTACATACCTTATTATTTGTAAAACTGTCTCCATTAGGTTTTTCCTAAGAGCCATATCCAGTGACATGAAATTGCCAGAGAATAGATTTTCGTGTTCAGATAGACAATGATGACCACTTTCAAAGTAAAAATATATTATTATTTTATCACTGACTTTTTCACTTCTTAATTTTTTATCTTCCCATCATTTCTACTACCACTGGCCCAAGGAGCAAACAGGGCAGAGGAAAGAAGACTCAGATGAAAGAGAGGAGGATAATGACAGCCATCAGAGACCAGCCTGAGTCACGCCTGTGGAGCACAGTTGGAAAGACGATGGTGTTGTAAGGGCAGAAAAATATCCAGGTATTCATTCAACAAGCAGGCTAATTACTGAATGAGATATAAAGTTTAGATAAAATATGACTCCTGCCCTCATTGAATTCAGGAATTAGGAGCAGGAAAACCACAGGGTGCATGGTTTAGTGAGACAGCCTCGGAGCTAGGAAGATGGGGGTTCGCGTCCCATGTGTGACATAAACTGGAAGTGTGATGCTGGATGAGTCACTCAATTTCTCACTGCCTTAAGTGATGCATATATATATACATATATGTATATGTGTGTGCATACATTTAAGTATGTAGACATACATTGAATATATGTATGTATGTATAAATACATTAGAGAAATATAAAATAAAATTCTCTACAAGGTATGAAGGATGATGTCAATACCGATGGGGTGAAGAAGATTTGGAAATCAGGGAAAACATCATAGAGGACTCCTGAAGCACTGACTCCTCATTTGACAAAAACTATTTCAAAAGCTGAAAAGCAGTTTGGCAGAAATTAGGTTTAGGTAAACATTATGTACAATATATTGAACAATAAGGTTCAAATAGATTCTAATGATAAAAGAACACATCATAAGGAAAAATTGGAAGAGAATTGAAAGAGATACCTTATCCACCTATAGATAGGGGAAAACAGTCTTAATTAAATGAGGAATAGAAGTGATCATAGAAGACAAAATGGACAATTTTGGATACAGAACATTGAGAAGCATTTACATGAACAAAATCAATACAGCTAGAATGGAAAAAAGCAGTTAACTCAGAAAAAACCTTCATAGTAAATATCTTTGGGAAAGGTGTAATGTCCATAATATGTAGGGAATTGTTACAAATATGTAAGAAACATAACTATTTCTTGATAAATAATTGGTCAAAAGACATGGAAAGACAGTTCTAAAAAGAGGAAATTCAAGCTGTTACAATATAAAAAAAGTTCCAAGTCACTAATAGTAAAAAATAAAAGAAGACTGAATATAAATCAAAGTTTAAAAACCATAACAGTTTCACATCACACATTAAATTATATAGATGACAAAAGACTAAAATGGTCAGTGTTAGAAGGGCTGTGGGAAGACAGGCATACTAATACACTGAGGGTAGAGCTGTACATTGATACAACTGGTCTGGAAAATAATTTGGAATGAAACTTAAAAAAAAAAAACCTGTAAATACCTTTGAGCTAGCAGAACACTATTAGATCCAGATGCCAAGGAGCAAAGTCAAAGACAAAGGAAACAAGGCCCATATATACAAGAACAGTCATAGTGCTCATGGAAAGATCAATAATAGCAAAACAACCAAAACTGAATATTGTAAAATTATCATAATCAAGCTGGACCTCAAAGAAGAGACAAGAGAAGGCATTTCTTTCTCTTCTTTGCAGAGGTAAAAAATAACAGGTATAGATTTTTCTTGCACAACAATGATAAGTGTGGAAATATGTATACACATATTCAATTTGTCAAGTATTTTAACATAATTAACATGTAGTAGATATCCTGCCATCTAGGGGAGGGGTGGGGACTAGAGGGTAAAAATTTGTAACAAAAAGCTTTGTAAGGGTCAATGTTGAAGAATTACCCATACATATGTTTTGCAAATAAAAAGTTTTAATAATAATTTTTAAAAAAGAATAATAGGTATAAAACACAATGGAGAATAACAAACTTTTTAAATGCAGGGTTAGTTTTGCTAAATGACTTTTCCCCTGTTCTTTCTTATAAAAGAGGGAAGGCCACATTTGGTGACTTCAAAACAAAAGATATCAATAAAAATATCTTTTGAAGGGGTAGCTAGTGGCTCAGTGGATAGAGAACTAGCTCTGAAGTCAGGAGGACCTGAGTTCAAATCTGCTCTCAGACACTTAACATTTCCTCGCTGTGTGACCCTGGGCAAGTCACTTAACCCCAATTGCCTCAGCCAAAAAAAACTTTTGAAAAAGCCATAAATTTTGTTAAAGAAACAAACAAACAACAACAACAACAAAGGCAAAAGGAAGAAGTAATGTGGGTCAGTAGCTAGATAGCATATAAGAATGCCTAGCAGGTGGGAAGAGTCACCTTTCCTCTTCCACAGCCACACAGACACATGTACTCACTTAAGGATCTTCCCAGCTGTCGGCTGTTCCTCTCCCCAGTAGTAAAGGTCCATCCCAAAGGGCATCACAGGTGCTCTTGCTCGATCTTCTGTTAGCTTCCTTTTCTGGCTGTCATCAGCCTCTTCCATAGAAGCTGCTGGGGTACTTCCTGATACACTAGAAATCACAGAAAAAGTCACTGATGGAAAATAGTAACAATGTCACCATGAGTCTGGCCTCCCAAGAGAGCCTGTAGCTTTCTGGGAAGAGCAATAGACTTGGTTGGAGCCTGAAGGTCCCACTTCCTAGCTGACACTTTCTAGCTTTGTGGCCACAAGGAAGTTAGTTCCTTTCCTGAACAATCTTTTCTAGTAAAATGGGGATGATAATTCTTCTGCTACCTATTTGTATCAGAAACTGTTACAAGGAAAGTCAGAAATGTGAGATCTTACTCATGGGGCATTTCTCCTGTCTTTGGCTATTGAGGTGTATAGCTGGGAAAGTCTTCCAAGATGAAAAGTTCCTGGATTAGACTTAGAGCATCCAGTACAAACCCATGTTGGGCTGGGTATCACACTCAAGTGAGGCTCAACTAGCAGCCTCAGATCTCAATTTGGAGGAGCCAGGGGCAGAGTGATAACCATAGAGAACAGTCAGCTCTGTATTTTCTCTTCCATTGGCCCAAGGTGGCTATCCCAAATTCATAGAATTTAGAGCTTGAGAAGAGCTCAGTCCCTCCCCTCATCTATAGGTAAGGAAACAGAGGCCAAGAGAAAGAAGGCACTTGCCCAAGACCTCACAAGTCTAACTCTAAATCTGATGCTATTCTTTCACAAAGGCAACTTGGAGAAAGAAGAATTGGTTTATCTACCTCAGAAAGTAATTATTCCTTAAATATATTATCTTTAAAAGACTATTTTACAGATACCCTTGATAAACCTTTTGAAAATATTTGGCTAATTGTGAAAATCCATTATTACTTTTCATTAATAAACAAAGAAAAATGCTCTTGAAAACAAAATGCCCATTATGATTTTTTTAAAATGACTGCCAAAGAAGTTCTGGAAAATCTTTGCCATAGAAAATAATATTCTTCTTCTTTAACAGTCTGCTATGATTTTCATATCCTTTCTCCCACCTCTCCCATTATGGGGCAGAAGCCATTTATACCATTATGAAATCATTCTGAGACCCTGCAAAAATATGAATAATATATTCACACAGACTTTCAATGTTTGAAGGGCCCTTAGAAATTACCTAATTCAATCTTATGTTCAATTGATGAATCTTTTCTACAATATCTCCAATAATTAGTCACCTCACTTCTGTTTTAAGATCTTCAGCAATGGGGAACTCACTACCTCTTGAAATACTCCATTCCACAGAATGTGGATACTCTGTTCTTCTAGAAATAGGCATAAGTCTATTCTAGCATTAGATAGCTCTGCTTATTATTATCATTATTTATATTTGGCTAAAAGCTGCATCTCCTATATTCCTCTAATGCCATCCCACTGTATCCAGTTCTGCCCTCTAGAACAAATCTATTCTCCTCCACAGGAAAGTCTGTCAGAAAACTGAACAAAGGGGTGATTCCTCCCCCACCCCATCTTCTTTTCCTGTAAAATGTAATCATTCATGAAGGTTTAACTAAAAATAAGCCAAGCTTATCAGTAAGCCTAAAGTTTCAGGCAAGATGGTACCAGAAAAGCAATCAATAATTTGGCAGTCTTAGGGATCAGTCTGGGCAACAAGACCCACGGGCATGTTTCTGGAAGAATACAAAGTTTGAAAAGAGACCTGCTGGCCAGAGGAGAGAACATGGGGAGCCTGTCTCGGAGCACCCTCAGGGTAGCTGCAGCACAGGTTGGGTCCAATTCATCTTCATTGGCTCTTAGCTGAGCAGCTGAGCTGAGACCTCCTGACTTCATTCCTCCTCCCTTACTCGGGTTTGACGGATGTGACAGGGGCTCCAACCCTGGAACAAAGAAGTGTCTGTCAATGGGATTTGTACAGGTCAAGGTGTTTCACAGTTTGTAATCGAAATCCTCTGGATTCTCTATCTGGTCAGCAACTGAAAAGAATTGTCATGCTCCCATTTGAAGGACAGAGGAACAAAATTCATGGTCAAAGTCTCACAGCCAAAATGTAAGTCAACTAGTAAGGGATGTCCTCCAAATCTGGAGGATCACTCTCCATTTGCTAAATCACATTGCTCCTCAGTTTAAATAACCTTTAGAATAACACAAATGTACCTTATTTGCTACTCTTCCTAGAAAAAGAGCAAAATGATTAGCATTCTAAATCCACTCTGTTTTTTGAGCCACCCTCTCTAGGGCCTTGGGGCTCTCTAACTAAATACACAGTTCCCAAACAATTAATTCAGAAAAGGAAAATTGATTCTTTCCAACTGAACAGTCAAGCTAAGACAAAAGAGAACCACCAAAGTGACCCACCACCCCAGGACCAATTCTTAGATTATTCAGTGAAGCAACATCCATAGTTGTTAAATTAGCCCAATCCAGAGGCAGATGGAAAAGAAATGGTAACAATGATTTTGGTTGAGACAAGAATTTAAATATGGAGACAATAGAAAACTGATAAGATAAAATCCAAATGAAATTAACTTGTCTATGAAAGTAAATCAGCAATGCCTTGATTTAAACTACAATAAAGAAGGAATAAAGTAGACTTACCTTCACCAAATACTATGTTCCATCTCCCAAGTTTTAATAGAAATAGCAAAAGAGACTGAGAGACTGTCCTCATCAAAGACCACACAAAGAAATGTCAGCATAGTTGGCAGTAACCTGTTAAGCTTCACACCCCTAAATCTTTTTCTGTATCTTTCAGTTTACAACTAGACCCACATACCTTGACCTGTCAGATGCAGATACCAAAAGGGCTGAGAAATAAGTAAGAGATTACAAGAGAGGACTATATACATTGAAAGCTCTTAAGGTTACTCATTTTGGGAAAGAGAAAAATGCAATTCACTAAACTGATCCACTCAATCCCCAAAACAACCAGTTAAGCTAAAAGTTTAAGGAAAATAACACCTTATTTACATAGAGAACTTTAAGGATTCAAAAATGTGTGACATATATTATTCCATATAATCCATGCAACAGTCCTAGAGGGAGGTGATTTAAATACTATCACCCCATTTTACAGGTGAGGAAATAGAGGCTCAGCCCTGGGTACAGTTAAATGTCAGAGGCAGGATTAAGACTCAGGCTCTCCTGTCCCCAATTCCAGTTTCCTACCTTTCATAATAATCTTAGAGATCATCTCATCCATCTCACCCCAACCCCATCTTCACAAGCCCTGGGAAGTGAAAGGACCCCAAGATCACATGGGTAGACCTGATAACTCCAAGCCATCCCTTATTTACCCTACAGCCTGAATTATGACCCATAAGTCCCCTTCCTCATATTGTGGGTATTCTTAGACCAGAGGAGTAATAAAAAGCATACCCCTTGAACAGAGAAGTAACAAAAAGTACACCCCCCAAAAAATGGGAGATACAGAAATTCTGGATACTTCACAACATTTAAGCTCTCCTAGATAACTGACAGTTGGGTTCTACTTCAGCAGTGCCAGTGTCAATGAGACTTTGGGGATGTGAAAAGCTTAGACTTAAAAAACAAACCCTTCCCAACAAACACAATTAGCATCTTTCCAGGAAACAGCACTGCTTTTGGATTAAGAGTACTGGGTTCAAATCTTACCTCTGCTTTTTACTGTTTACAACCAATGTCATATTAAGTCATTTAACTTCCAAGCCTAATTTTCAGTCCCATAAAATAAGGAAGTCAGACTAGATGATTTCTTAAGGTTTCTCCCAGGCCTAGATCTTATCATTATCTTGCAATGGAAGGAAGATTCTTTTAAAGTCCTGAGTGAGAAAACTACTCATTTTTTTCTGATCATTTTACCCCAACTAAATCCTTCCAAGATAGATATCCTGTCAACACAAAATAGCAAGCTTAATGAGTCAGAAACTTGGCTTCTAAGAATGACCGAGCAATCAGGATCATGATCAAAGGAACAGACACCTCACAACAGACACCTCACAACAGACTATGTTCAAATAGAGGAATTCTTCAAAAACGAGACTTTTTTTTCCAACTTCTCTCATTAAGAGATATTTATTTAGCTATTTTAGTGAAGATTTTCCTCCTCTAAGATTTAATCATCCAAAGCAAACTAAATTAAAAGACTATGATTTAGAAATCTTGTTCTGTAAATCTCAATTCTGTTATTAAAATCCCTTACAATTAAATCTATCTTTATGAAACTTTTTGCAACATGTCTTTTTCCTCAAGTGAAGAGTCCTAATAATTATACTGACTCTGAGTCAGTTCAGAGGCAATAGGGTACAAGGGGAGGTGTTATACACTTATAAGACCCTTAAGAGCCTCTAAGCATTACACTTTCCCATGTGAAAAGGAATATAAAAATGATGTTTCTAAAATATATATTTTGGATATGTATTCAAAAGATTGATGGGGAGAATCTCTATACAAAAGCCTCATCCAAAAAAAGCTCAAATTTCCAATTTGTTGTACAATTTCAGGGGCAAACACACTTATTGACAATGACATACATGTAGAGGGGAACAGCGCAAGAGCATACACATGTACACACAAGCATGCACATACACACACACACATACACATACACACACACACTCACTCCCACTGAGGGAGGAAGGGCAAGACTGATAAGTGAACAATGTGACATTTAGATAGATACAATCACAACTAAAAGATCAATACAAGAATTCCTAAGAGTTACAAGAATGAAATATATTTTTCATTGATTTGTTGTTTTAAGCCATTAAAAAGATGGGTAAGCGTGTTAAAGAAGGGTAAATACTAACGTCGTTTAAAAAACCCACCTCCCATTTTAACATTGTTGTAGAAAATCAATCTCACTGACATACTTTTAAAGTAAAAGTCCCTAAAGCAGACAGCATTTCTCAGACGCCAAGAACATTCGTTTTCAGAAAGAATAATGGGCTCTTGGAAAAACAAGAAACAAAATGGGATGGTTACAAACACCCAAATCAGGGAATTTCAACTGCCTCTTGCCTCCCGGCAAATACAAGTACAGTGTCTTGGCTCAAATGTACTCCCAGAGTTGCTTTTAGAAAGAATCATAAAAATGTCCAAATCCCCTTTTTTGTTTAAATTGACCAAATGGCACCTATTTGCCTGAAGCAATAAAGCAGACAGTGTTCAAGAGATAAATCGATAGGAGGAAATAGAGAGGCTGGGGTTTCAGCTGAAAGTTAGGCTGCTGAATGCTGACATTATTGATTTTACCTAGTTCAGCTGGCCTTGTAATTAAAATGTAAATTTGAGAAAGAGATTATGTCCTGACAGAAATGGTGGGATTAAGGGGAAGATAAAAGCCCCTCAGTGAAAATTCAGAGAAAGAAATGAGAAAGAAAAAGAGCCCAGGTTTCTTCAGCTGTGTGGATTTAGCCTAAATCTAAAGACTTCAGATTCACCTAAGTTTAATTGAAAAAACGGTGACAGAATATAAACTAATGTTATGAACTGCAACTCACCCCAAGGGCCATATTTACTATGGAGTTTGGGTGGCACCTTTTATGAACTCCAATGTAAGGCAATCTATCCCTGCTGGGGAAAGACAACCAACTGTATTTTTAAAAATATTTTTAAAGTCATGCAGGTCCCCAAGGTCCTTTGGTGCCTTTCTGCACAATCCCATTACTGAAGCTGGTTTGGGGGGGCCTCTGGGAGCCAGGGCAGGGCCAGGCAGAGGCTGGGGCTTTTTAACTCTCCTCTAAAGGCACTGACTTCAGCACTGACCTCTGCACTAGCCATAAGCAAGTCCTTCCTATATGCTCTCTCCTAAGGAAGATCATTGGATCTTCTGTCAGAAGGGTCACTGGAGACAAGTTCAACTCCCCTATTTTACAGAGAAAGAACATGAGAGGGAAAATGACTTGGCCATCCATAGTCACAAGGTCAAGAGTGATAAGATTCTAATCTTGTACACGTCCTCCGACTCCGGAGCCGGTTGAGATCCTGTGAGATCTGATTGTGATGGCAGAAGAGACTGCCAACACTGCCACCCACAGAAGAGAAGGATGAACGGCCATCTTTACAAACATGGTCACATCTCCCCAGAAATGGTTTTCAGGATCCTGAAGTGTTTCTGAATCCAATAACGATCATCAAGCAAGAGGCATCGGAAAAAAAAATGTCAAAGCAATTGATCTAAGATTACTGAACTTTTTGAAGTTGTTATTATTCCAATGATGATTGATTTTAAGACTCAACTTTCCGCTTGTGAAGTCCTGCATGGGTCATACACCTTTAACAAAATTCATGGCACTGATTTGCTCATAGTAATATCATAAATCGGGGCTATGAAATATTCAGTGATATGTTTCAGCCAGAAGTTGCCCAGATTATTGGGGAGAACTGTGGAATGGATGAGGCCCTGGATTCTTTTCTTACAAGACATTGTTACAAGTGAGGTGATTCAGGCCAGTTGCAATGGTCTTATGATGAAGAGAGGCACCCAGAGAAAGAACTGTGAGACTGACTGAGTGTGGATCACAACATAGCATTTTCACTCTTTTTTGTTGTTTTTAGCTTGTGTTTTGTTTTCTTTCTCTCTTTTTTTTTTCCTTTTAGATCTGATTTTTCTTGTGTAGCATAATTATGGAAATATGTATAGAAGAACTATACATGTTTAACATATATTAGATTATTTGCCATCTAGGGGAGAGAGAAGGTGGGGGGGGAGAAAAAAATTTGGAATACAAGGTTTTGCAAGGGTGAATATTGAAAATGATCTATTCATGTGTTTTGAAAATAAAAAGCTTAAAAAAAAAGACTGTGTTGCACATGACTCCCATATTCTTTGGCCTACCCATACTGATCTTCTTGTTCCTCACACACAATCATGCCTCTCCCATCTCTAAGTCTTTGCATAGGGCTGTGCCTTATGCCTAGAATGCCCTCTCTCCTAATCTCTGCCCCTCAGAGTCTGTTATTTCCTTAAAAACTCAATCCAAATGCCCCCTTCCAGGGAAGGCTTTCTGATTCCAACTACTTCAAATTGCCCTCCCCTTCAAATTCTCTTGCATTTGCTTCACATACATTTGGAATATATGTGAAATATATGCATTTTTCCCTCTCCAAATACAGACATGGTATCTCTCCATCTAATAGAACTGAAACTCACTGAGGTTAGGCACTTTTCAGGGAAAGGGCTTAAGGAATTCTTGTTGATTGACCAATTGATAAATTTATTCTGATACCCACCAGCTACAAGGTTTTGGTTAAGTCTTGTCAAATTCTCTGGGCCTCACTTCCCTTATCTGTAAAATGGTGATAAAATACTTGCAATTATTCTCTCACAAGATAAAGATAAAATGAAATTTTATGCATACATATGTATATTTGTAAACTATATTACAAATGTTTGCTACTGAGAGGCAGTATGGAGCAATGGAAAGAAGGCTAACCTGAGTTAGAAAAAGCCAGGGCTCACAGAAGCCATCTGAGCCAGATATGTGACCAAGGGTAGCTTACTCTCCAAGACTCTAAGTTAGAGACAAGCTATTTAGCTGCAGCAAATCAGGTTTCATACAGGAAATACCCCATAACAATTAAATAATAGGTCCAGACACCCCCAGAACCAATTACCCCCAATAAAGGCTTTGACCCACTTGAAAGTGCTTTATAAATATAAGATCTGACAGAAACATGAGCTATTTGTATTCAACTCCATTCAAGTCAATTCAAATAGGAGACAGTGGGGGTCTGGTAGAAAGAGCATTCGACAGGGTTAAAAGCGGCGTTCAAATCCCAACTCAGCTATTACAAACTCTGTAGCCCTGGGCAGGTCATTTAATCTGAGTCTCAGGTTCTTTATCCAAAAAACTCGAGGGACAATGTTATTCTGCATACTTCACAAAGCTGTTGTGAGGAAAGCCCTTTGTAAAACCTCAGAAAACTGCAAAATCATATATAACAATATTCTCATTTACACACCATCTTCTAGGAAGAAAATAAGCAAGCATGAAGAAGCCAGTCACTAGGTTAAGTTCTTTATAATTATAATCTTATTTGATCTTCACAACAACCTTTGGAGGGAGGTGCTTCTTTTATCCCCTTTTTACAGATGAGGAAACTGAGGTGAGTAGATATAAAGTAACCTGACTGGGAGATGGAGCTAGAGGATAGATGAGGCTGGATTTGAATGAAAGTCTTCCTGATTCCAAGTCCAGCAATCTATCTATGTCCCTTAAACTCTGGAGAGATGTGATATTATTGGCTTAATGTATTCTCCAGAATGGCCAAATCAGCATCAGCTATAGGGACCCAAATGTCAAGGCTGTGTAACAGGCTCCCTGCTTCTCAAGTCTGCCTCCATCCTGTCTGAGGTGGATATAGTCTGTCCTTCTAGTGAAGTCCTTCTGGTGACTGCCTAACCAGTCATTTTAAATTATAAGTTCCTTCAGTGTTGAGACTTCTATCTCCTTCACAGCACTCAGCACCCAGATGGGCACCAGAACAAGATGGGCTCAGCAAAATTTGAGCCGCCCCATCTTTATTGTGTTTCCATTTCTCTCCCAGAGGCAATGCCCTGTGGTGTGAAAGAACACAACAAATATGACAAGGGGAGTGGTACCCAAGACCAGCAGGATTGAGAGCACTTTGCTGCCCCTGAGGAATTGAAATGGCCATATCAGGAGGGCCTATGTTGCAGGACTCTTAAATAATGGCTGAGCCACTGTTCTTTATCTCCTAAAAGATGGGAGGAATGTGGTATGTAAGCACCACAGCACAAGGAAAGGAAGATGCCCCAATTTTGGAAAAAAAAGGGAGAAGAAAGAAGGAAATGTGCAAATCACAGGCCAGTAAATCTGACTTCTAATCCTTCCTGTGAGAATTTTAGAATGGGTTATTTGAGGGGATTGTCAGTGACCACAGAAAAGAGGAAGTGAAGGTCACAATGGCCAGCAGAACACCATTAACAGCAGGTTCTGCTAGAATAAAGTCATTTCTTTTTTTTTTTCTTTACACCATTACTAGCCTGGCAGCTCGAAAAAAGAAGCAGTAGGAGCTGGATTTTGTCAAAGCCCTATTCCTGCAGACAAGATGGAGGAAGAGGACTAAATAAATGGTCCAGAGCTGAATGGATTGAGAGCAGGATGACCAGCTGGATTCCAAGAGCAGTTATTAATGATTCCATGTTAATATGGAAGGAAGTCTCTACTGAAGGAACTCAGGGATCTCTGCTTGGTTCTGTGCCCTTTAATAATTTTGTTAATAACTTAGATAAAGGCATAAATGGAATGCTTAATGACCTAACACTATGAATAAGTCAGGCTCCAAAAAGGTCTCAGTTGATTAGAACTTTGGGCCAAATCCAAGATAATGCAATTTATTACTGACTCAATTCATTTAAATGAGCATTTATTAAGCAGATACATACCAAATCTACTTCATGCCAGGCTTTAGGTGAAGTGTAAAGGATATAAAGAAAAAATGAAAATTGTTCCTGCCCTTAAAACACTTTAACTCTACCAAAGGAAAACAACTCCAGCTATCCCTTCCACAGTGCAACTTTCCCCAGTGTCACTTCAATGTATTGCAGGTAGGAATAAGAAATTAAATGAGAATTTTGGAAGAATTTTGCAAAAACCACAAATGGCATATGAAGGCCAGAAGATGATACAGAGTCTATAACCAATTATTTAATCTGAATTTTACAATAAAATACTATAAACATCCCACAAAAGAAAAAGAAAAATTCAGACTTCTCTAGTATGAATAGAGGACCAAAAAAATTTTGCACAAATTTTCCTGATCCCTGTGGTGTGGAAAGGATAAACTGTCTAAAATAAATTTAAAATGCAAAGTAAATATAATTTTGAGAGGGGAAGTGCCAATAATTGGAGGAATCAGGAAAATTAGGGGTTAGAAAGGAACATCTAAGGTCCCAAGGGAGCCAGGTGAAGGTGAGAAGGGGAAGCCTTCTAGGGATGTAAGAGCCTATGCAAAGACATGGAGACATGAGGTAAAAGAGTATCATTTACAAAAAGAATAGCAGGTAGGCCAGTTTGTGTGGAAAGTAGTGTGTGTAAACGGAAATCACGTGAAATAAGTCTGCAAAGACAGGCTGAAACTGTAAGAGGAATAAATGCCAAAAACAGGGGATTGCATTTTGCCTTAGGATATCAGGGAGCCACTGGACTTTACTGAGCTGAGGAGAGTGGCATAAGCTTGTGCTTTTGGAACTGTATTAGGAATGGGGGCAGAAAGGGCAAAAGGAGAGACAGGGAGGAGGCTGTTACAAGAATCTAGGTAAGAAGTGATGAAGATCTGGACGAATATGAATGACATGAAGGGAATAGATGAAAGGTGGGGGCAGAGTGAGAATCAGCAAATCTTGATAACTAATTACTGGAGGGTGGGAGGGGGCAGTTGGAGTTTGAAGGAGAGAGCATGAACTCAAGGACCTTTGCATATGAAGTCAAATTCCTTCTGGATGCCCTTTTCTGAACGCTTTCCAGTTTGCCAATAGCCTCTCTAAAACCGAGTGTCCAGAACTGAATTGAGTATTCCAGAGGCAATCTGCCCAAGTCAGAGTACAGAGAACTGTCATATCCCAAGTTCTGGACATTACACTACCTGAAAAGCAATCCAAGTTCACACCAGCTTTTTTGATCATTCCATCATACTTTTGGGTCATATTAAACTTGGAATTCAGTAAAACATTCAGGGGTTATTTTTTCCACATAAATTATGATTTAGTCATGTTTATCCCATCTTGTATTTTTAGGTTGATTTTTTTAAGACTGCAATTTTAATATGAGTCAAAAGTGTGAGATAGTAGTCAAAAGTAATAATTGCATCTTAGGCTGCACTGGGAGAAGCAGAGGGCATAGATTTGAAGCAGTCATGCTCCAGTCATGCTCTGTCTTGATCACACCAAATTACTTTGTGGTCATTTCTGGGTGACATATCCAGGAAAATGATAAACTACAGTACATATTCAGAAGACTGATCAGGATGGTGAAGGGTCTTAAGATTATGCCATATTTGGGTTGTTCAAAGAACTGAGGAAGAGGACACTTGGGGGAGCATGATCATTGGTCTGAAGCATCTGAAAGGGTGTCATATGGAAGAGAGATGAAATTTGTTCCTTTTGACCTTAGGAAACAAAAGTAAAAACAGTGGACAGAAGATTCAAGAAGAGGTAGGTTTAGGCTTGATGGGAGAAACAATTCTAAACAAATAGAGCTAACTTAAACAGGAAAGGGCTTATTAGGAACCAGTGGGTGCCCCAAGGAAAATCTAGATGTCATACCTTGTCAGGTATGTTGGGATACAAGGGGCTGACTATTCATGTACAGATTGGACTAGAAAGTTTCTAGGACTCTGTCCAATTCTGCAATTCTGTGAAAAATCTGTGAATCATCACAGTTGATAGGTTCCTCCATCTTGTCTACAGGAATAGTGCTTTGACAAAATCCAGCTCCTACAGCTTCTTTTTTAGAAATGGTGTAAAGAAAAAAAAGAAAGTAGATACTGGGACACCATAGGCCAATAGTGAAGAGGCACAGAGCCAATTAGCATATACCCTTCCCTGCAGTGAGAGTACAGGGGCTCCAGGAGAATGAGACAGAAACCCCTTCTACTAGAGTGCTTTCAGAGCTCAATGAGAAACAGAATAGACAGAGCCATCAGTTTCTGTCCCAGCAACCTCGATGACAAGAACCGATGAAGAGTTTGCTGCAAACCCACATCCTTCTTCCTGGGAAGACTTGTCAGCAGCCTTCATTCAGCAGTGCTGATGAGGTCTGTTTTGCTTGTCTCCAACCTCACATGGAACAGAATGGAGCTTCAACCTGAAATTTTCCAGGAGTTACTAATGTTGGGATCCAACTAGTCATTCTAACTACAATGCCATCAAGCCCAAGTCTTTCCATTTTCTCTACAAAAAATAGACTGAGAATCCTGTCAGTTATCAAATGACTTGAGCACACTCACTATTTAGCTAATAGACCTCATTATCAGAGGAAGGTACAGAATTTTAAGGGAATGTTCCAAGTCAATTAAAAGTCAATCCTTTAAATTTTATAGTTCTTGCAGTTAAATTCCCCTCCCCTGATCCTTCAAGGCTTAGTTTTCTCCTCTATAAAGTTGGAATAATAGTATTTTCACTTTCTACTTCAGTTAACAAGAAAAAATAATACTTCACATTTATATCATACTTTTGACAATGTGGAGAAATGGGAGTTATTGTCACAGTGACTGGTTGTTAGGCAACATGATATGCTAGAAACAAGTCTGGATATAGAATCAAAAAAATGCTTGGCTTAAATCCCAGCTCTGCTGCCTACTTGGTTTTCTGTGACCTTAGCAAATCCCTTCCTCTTTTCTCAAGATAAAATAAGACGGGTTGCTAAAGTGACTTCTAAAGTCCCACCAGCTCTCAGCTCTTACCCTTTGATCTTTCTGCAACCACTGACACTGTTTATCATCCTCTTCTCTTCAGATTTTTGGGACATTGCTCTCTCCTGGCTCCCCTTTTAACCTGATTGCTCCTTCTCAGTCTCCCTTGTCCAGATCATGGCTACTAATTATAGGTTTTCCCCAATAAGTCCTAAGCTCTCTCTCTTCTCCCTCTCTACATTTCACTTGGTGATCTCATGTACTCCATGGATTCAATTATCATCTCTACACAGATGATTCATAGACTTATTTTTAGAGTCCTATCATAACCTCCAGTTTTCTATCTTCAGCTGTCTATTGAACACCTCAAAGCTATCTCATAGCTTTTTATTTTATCATAGACATGTTAAATTCTACATGTCCAATAATTACCTTTTCTCCAAGACCTTACTTCTGAACTTATCTTTTACTGTTGAGAGCACCAGCATCCTCCCAGTCATACAGGCTCACAAAACTAGGTACTATCTATCCATCCTCACTCTCATTCACTCCACATACACAATCTTGCCAAATACTATCATTTCTACCCTCACAACATCTCTCATAAGTATCTACTTGTCTCCTCCAACATAAGCATGGTATGGTTCAAGCCTTCATCAAATTACACCTGAATTAGTCTGTCTCTATACCTCAAGTCTTCCCCTACTCCAATCCATCCTCTGTTTAGCTCCCAAGATGAACTTTCTAAAAGTATACATTTGACCATGTCATTCCCACAGTCAATAAACTCTAATGGCTCTCTAATGCCTCCAACATAAAATAGAAAAAATTCTAGTTTTCTTCACAACCTCTCCCCCCTACTATGTTGTTTGTTAGTTTTCTTACATTTTACTCCTCTCTATACACTCTACAAGAGAGTGAAACTGGTCTTCTTGGCATTCCTCCAAAGAAACTCCCCCTCTCGACTTTGTGCCCTTCCAAGGCTGTCTCTCTGCTTCTTCTTTCCACCACCCCACACTATCTTCCTTTCCATTGCAGGGTTCCAAAGAACCTATTTCAAAAAATAAATCCATTCCTTCCACTGCCATAAAAAATCTTTCCTCTGCATAGATCTGTTCATGTCACTCCACTGCTCAAAAATCTTTTAAGCCCCTGCACTATTTCAAACAGTCTGGTGTGAATTCATGAGAGCCAAGAACTTAGAATTGGAAGAGGACTCTGATGCCATCCTGTCCAACCCCCTCATTTCACAGACATAGAAAATAAGACCCAGGGAGGTCAAATGACTTATTGCAAGGTCTCAGAGCTAATAAATAACATCAGCAAGATGTGAACCAGGCCTTCTGATTCTATTCTCTTTCTCCCTTTATGGGTCCTCTCTTCCCACTACACCATGCTGGTCTATTGCCCTATCTTTTCCTCTTGGATAGTCTCTCTGGCAAAGCACAGTTACAGGAAATACCAGAGGGTATGTCAGCCTTCTGGAATCATGAATAAACCACCTCTTTCCTTCCAGGGATGCTGTAGTTATCCTAGTTACCCCATCTACTAGTTAATTACTTTTAAACTTGCTGACACATCCTCCATTTAAATGGTGGCTCTGTGTGTCTGAGATAAAATGCCAAGTTTACATTTTATCTTCTTCCAGGAAAGGCTGTGAGAGCCTGAAAAAGACCTAGCCTGCTGTCCCAGCAGACCCCAGGTGTGCATAAGGGTAAATAGGGATTATACAAATGAGAGGTCATTAAAGGGCTGGTAATGTTAATTTGGCATGACACCCCTAATGGGTTATATCTTCACACTTGAGTTACCTAATCATCTAAATTCTTTTAACAAATTTACATTTCATTTTAGAGATCCAGATTTAAATTGACTTGTCCTATAGCACCAACAAATCTTTGGGCATTGTTTTTATTTGCTAACCAACCTAACACTAAGGTTTGACTTTAGGGGTCTAGAAATATGCTTGGTTATAAATTTTTCTTCCAAAAAGAGATCTGAAACTCTGAGATGCTAAATATCCACATGGCCAATGTAATTCAAGAAACATTTATTAAACCCCTCTGTGTGCAAGGCATTGTGCTCAATCCTGAGAAGCAGAAAAATAAAATATGACCACTTTTGTCCTCAAAGAGTCTCCATTCCATACTCCTGGGCATAGCAGATTCACGGGTTGGTATAATGCATGTTTGAATGCAATAGGAGTAAGGGAGACACCCAGACTCTCAGACAAAAGATTCAGAGGGAACTTCACAGACTGTAACTGGGCTAAGCATAGTTGAAAAAGAGACAAATTCTGAAATATAGGAATGATGAGATGCCCAAACTATGCATGAAGGAGAAGGAGAGTTGAAAGGGAGGAGCTGGCCTAATCTTGGAGTTAAAGAATCAGACATGGAGAAATCAATAATATTAGTAATAATAATAATTGCCGGCATTTATGTACCACATTAAGGTTTACAAAGGTTTACTCATTCTCAATTTATCCCCACAAAAACCCCAAAAAGGAAGTGTTATTATGATCACTATTTTACGGATAAGGAAACCGAGGCAGCCTGAGGTGAAGTCCAGTCACACTGTGTCTTCCTGACTCTGCCAGTTTATCTAGTGTACCACTCAATAAGCAACAAATCGAAAAGAGGCTATGACGGCTTTCACAACAATAGGCTGGATCTGAATGCCTGGGACACTATAGCCTGATGTAGATGCTATCTTTTCCCTTCTTCCCCAGCCCCTCACTTTTCCACTTCTTGTTCTCATGACTAAAGTCATAATACAACATTGCCTGGAAGGCCCTGTTGTTCAGCTTAGTACTCCCTCCTCTGGCCACCACTCTCTTGTGTTGCCTCCCCAGTCAGGCCATAAGCAACTTGAAAGGCAGGGACTATCTTGATTTTTTCTTTGTATTTGCAGCATGTAGCACATATTAAATACTGAATAAATATTTCATTCCTTCATTCATATACCTAGTAGCCTACTTTACCTAGAATGTCTGAATGTGTGAAAGGTTGTAACATGAAAAAGGAAAGGAAAGGTAGGCTGTGGCCAGACTGTGGAAGGCTATGAATGCCTGGCTAAAGACTAGTATCTCTTAATAGGGGCATTAGGGAGCCACTAAGCAGGAGAATGATAGGAATCTGCATTCAGAGGTAAATATTCTTTTTCCATTTTAGAAAATAAAAACCCAGAACATGTTTCTCTAGAAGAACAAATGAAATGTTTAAATTAGACTGTAGAGTCTGAACCTTGATAAATTTCAAGAAGTATGTATTATGGGTTGCTGTATCATATAACAGAAACAGCAATTTGATTACTTGCTCAATTGTGGGTTTTTTTTTTAAGTTTACAATTATTGAGATAGGATAAAATACAAAAAAAAAATGTAAAATGGTACTAGAGATATTCCATGGCATAAAAACAACGGCAATCATATTAAAATTTCTTATTTTTGAAAACATTTATTTCTGAATGCTAATTTGAAAAGTGTAAATCTCAAGCCAATGAAATTTAGTAATTAATAATTACAATATGCCGCAGGAGTAGCACATTGTACTTAAAAAAAAAAAGCAGTAAGGGGGAACCAGTAAAGGCACCACGGCAGCTTCATGCTGATGCCCAGAATGCCCTGAAGGAGGATACAGGCTCTGCTTACTGAAAATCATGGCCGAGATCAGAGAAGAATGGGTCCTAGTGGTAAAGATATATATCCTAACTGAAAACAACATGGCCAAGGTTCAAATGAGCCCAGATAATATCACATGAGAATGTCCCTGGGGCTGCCCCACAGTACTGTCTGTCAAAAAAAATGGTACAACTCTGGCCTGAAGCTTGGTTTCTGCTCCCTCTGATATCATAGGACTCCTTGAGTTTATGCATGGACAAAAAGAAGCAGAAAACATACAGCTTATTTTCTTTTGGCTTTTTTCTTTTTCTTTTATCCAATTTCCTTAAGGTATTTGAGAAATCCCCATAAAATGTTTCTGATAAGAATGGGTAAAAGGGAAGAAGCTGGGACTGAAGACACAGAAAAGAAGGACTCTAAGTGAGGGCTAAATATTGAGTGGAGAATCCATATCAACATACTCAAGTCGTTTGGCCAAATCAGTCAGTACAGGCTATTGTCATGGAAACTCGTCTGTAAGAGACCTAGGAGTAGAGGCAGAGGAAGTCTAGTCCAGTGGACAATGCAGGGAACTTGGGATCAGAAGATCTGAGACCCAGACTGTCCTGAACCTGTGACCTGAACTGGCCATTTTCTCACAATAATGCATTCACTACGAATTTCACAGGGTTACTGGCAGAAAAGTGCTTTGGAAACTATCAAATACTATATAGATGCTATAATTAGAAGCATCCATCGATTTAATCATACCACTTTGTACTCAGGTTTCTGAAAAGCAGAAATTAATTTAGAACCCATGTAATTATGATCATCTCAGTTTACATTTCTATAGTACCTTGCCATTATAAGGTGTTTAAGATACACTGATTTGATCCAACAACCTTGGGAGACAGATAGTGAAAGCATCTTAATCCCCATTTTACAGAGGCTCAAAGGCATGAAATGATTTGCCTTGTAGTGAGTAGAAGAGCTGAGGGTGGGGCCCAGGCCTCCCAACATGACCTTCCATTAACAGTCTCTCAGAGTTCAACAATCAAGAGGAGAACTGAACAAGCCATTCTCCATCCATAAATATGCTAAAGATTCATCACCTGAGGCATAGAATCCTAGACACAAAGGACTACATGAAAAACCAATATACAAAACATTAGGAATACTGTGGACACAACTTCAACACAGAGAATCTAAACAATTTTGAATAATAAAATGAGTTCTGAAACTAAAATGGTTGTGGCCTGTGAAACCACAGTCTTCAAAGGGGATAGACCCGATTAACTTTCAAATACAGAGCACCTAATTTTTATCCCTTTAGTTGAGACACTTGTTCTTTTGGTTAGTGCCGAAGCTGAATTGTTTTCCCTAAATATCAAAGAAACTGGAGCACTAATGATAATAATATACTGAGCAGAATATCATGGTTCATTATTAGTAATATCTTATTCAACTTTGAAGCAGGGAAGGAAGGGTTAGTTGTTCGTTAAAATTCTTCTCATCTGGTTGAAAACATTTAAAATAAAACTTCATTAGCAGACTCTCAAAACCATAAAACATCAAGACTGGAAGGAGCATTAGAAACCAGCTAATCCAATCTCTTTTTACCAAGGCTTGGAGAATGAAAGGGACTTCCTTGCCCAAAGTCACGTAGCTTTTCTAACACAAATCTGATGTTTTAGAAATGTCTTTTTTGAATAGGCAACATAGTTCTTCCTCCTTGGCGCAAGTGGCCACTCCAGTTCCACAGAGAGAAGGTCTCTCGTACTGAATATCAAAGGCCCAGGCACCCCTATGCCAAATTTCTGCCAATTTCCCAGGTGATGGTAAATCTACATTCCCCCAAACAAGGATAAGAGGGTGGAGAAAGCCAAGAGATAAGAGATGAGAGAGGAGAGGGAACCACAGAATAATTAAGGAAACCACAGTCTGTGTGTAGCTAGAGCCTGCTTGGCTCAAGCACTGGAGGGTCAGAAAGTGCGGGGGAGGAGATCTGGTTGCAGGCCATTTTCCCTCTCTGATCGTCAGCTTCCTTATCTATAAAATGGGGTAACAATATTTGTACTGTTTAAGGCAGCTGGAGACAGTGTAGACCCTGGAGTCAGGAAAACCAGAATCCAGCTCCTTGCCTCAGGTGCTCACCAGCTGGGTGACCCTGGGAAAGCCCATTTGCCTCAGTTTCCTCTTCTATAAAATGAGAATAATAAAAGCACCTGCCTCCCACGGTTGTTAAGAGAATAAAATGAGCTTGTATCAGGAAAAAAATGATGGTAAACTTAAAGCACTATGTAAATGCGACCTATTATTTACCTTGTAGAAGTATTAAGAGGATCAAATGAGAAATTAAGTCAACAAATTTGTTATCATCATCATTATTATTACAGAACAGAATCTGGAAGCTAGGCTTTAGGCCTACAGCTCAGCCCTTCCCAAGCCCCCTTTGGCAGTCTCCTCCTACCCCAGCAAGGGGTACTCATTACATAAATCCATCAGCTGCATTGTGGAAGGCTGTGGGTGGCAGAGGGGGAGTTGTACTTGATGGAACTATCATTTCAGTTCTTTATGGTCCACTAATTCACCTGTCAGCTTTATTAGTGTCCAATAATGTGTTTAATCCCCCAAACCTTTCCCTGGTGCTTGGAAAGGTGGTAAGAACAAAATCCCATCTGGTCACTGATGGGCGACCAGCCCACAAAGCACTGGGTATGTGCCCCAGCGGCCACTCCCCATCACCCTGTAGGTGGGCCAGGCCGAGCTGCTGATGTTGTAATTGCAGCAAGCAGGGCAAAATACTACCCAGTTTCACCAAGACCTCATCATCTATATTTCTACCCATTGGCTATTTATACACTTAAATTTTTTTCTCCCTTTGAGCAAATAAATATCTCTGTTTCCCAGGCACCCAGCAGCTTTCCTCAGCAAGCAATGGCAGAGCCCGGCTGAATGAAATAAGCCCTGAGCTCTCAGTTGCTGCTTCTCCTAGAAAGTATTTGTTTATCTAGACCCAATCACAGCTCCCCTATCTGTGTAATGACTTCCTCCCAGCAGCCAGAGAGATTACCCACACCACTGATCACTTTATTACTTCATAATGGCTGTTTATTTACTTTACTGCGGCAGTAACACGGAGGGATAAAGCCTTTCACAGCTGGGCAAACTCACCATACTCCTTCCGCAGGTGGTCTGGAATGTGGGGCTCATAACCTTCCTTCTCGGGCACCTCCACAAAATCGGCTTCATCTTCATCTTCATCTTCATCGGAGTCAGCATCTAAGGCTCGCCTCTAGGGAGAGAAACACACCCTAAGCACAGACGAAAATCCATTTGGGGCCACCTCCAATGAAAATATTTGTCTATCGGAAAGGGGGAGGGAGGAGATCTATGAAATACCCAACTTCACCCCAGTAAGTTCATTTTCACCCAAGTTTTCTCCCTATAAAGGAAAATCGTTATCCACGGCTGTACTATATTTCAAAATATTATGCCCAAACCATCCTGGAACCTTAAACTAATTCCCTAAAATGTGAGCTTTAAGGATTCTCTCTTAAATATGTCACTTGCCAATCCTGGAGCAGTCTAAAAGGAAATGGAAAAGGCATAACAAAATAGCAGTCACCTTCAGGAGCTGGCCTCCCAGTCCAAGTCTTTCTTTGTTGATGCCTTTGCTGCAAGGATTGTATAAAATAATCACTGTTTCAGAGAACAAACTGATGGGCAGAAAGAAAGAGTGCAGAAGAATGGGGGATTTAATGCTGATAAAAACAAGGAATTTCACTCTGGTTTCAATGTGTTTTTACTCCAGCAATCCTTTCTTTTCTTAAAAGTGTGAAACTAATAAAATGCTGAAAATTATCACGAGTCCACATTATTTGGGCTTGATAAAATTTATAAAACCTATTATTGCAAAAAACATAAATCAGGTCAAATATAACATTTTAAATTTCTTTCAGGTACAGCATATACAGGATATGGTAACACCCACCTACACAATGACTATCTGATATACTATTCAAGAACAAACTACAAGTATTAAAACCCAATGCAACACTTACATTGTTAGATACTTAGCTGCTGGCTCATTTTTTTTTTTCTTTTGAATAGCTTCAAATAAAAACAACTGATCTAAGTCACCATGCCAACCTATAAAATGAAATTGTAATCCCAGTGAATGCTAGCTAGTAGCAAACTGGCTGCCTATCAAGGAAGAACATTCATGGCTAAGTTCTAACTAAATGCCCAAGACCCTACAAGTCTCCCAGGACACACATGCCTCAGAATGGTGATGGTTTCACATTTAATTTGCTTTGCCCCTCCTCTGCAGAATGAAAGAATTCTGTTTACTCCATTTTATTAAAAAGCAACAGAAATCAACATGTGTTTATATTGTCTGCTCTTTTCTGGAAATCAAAACCAAGCTACAGCTCTGGGAGACAATCTGAAGGGCATTCTTCACAGGGAACAAAAGCTAAAGCCAGGTGAGCGTGATAACTTCCAGTGTCCTTAATGCTTTCCAAACAGGTCTTTAGCATGGATATCTATATAAAACCACTGGGCAAATAAAGTAGAAAAGAGGAGAGAAAAGAGAGGAGAGAAAGAAAAGGAGAGAGAGAGAAAGAGAGAGAGAGAGAGGAGAGGAATATGATTTCGCTGGGCAGCAGTATCATACCAATTTAATTCACTAATCTAATCATATGTCACAGCAGTATAGGCTGAGATACTGCAGCTTAAAAGAAAAAAAAAGAGAGAGAAAAAGACAGAAACCTGGAGGGGGAAAAAACCAACCCTTAACCCTGTAAGCTACATCCATACTACATCACTTCTTTTTTTTATTATTATTAAAGCTTTTTATTTGTATAACATATGTATGAGTAGTTCCCCAGCATTGATCTTTACAAACCTTTCCATTACAAATTTTGCCCCCAGCCCCCTCCCCTCCCCTAGATGCATACTGCATCACTTCTTGATCAGTAATTCTCATGGGCAAGAGTCAAAATCCCTCTCTAGCTAAGCTAATTCAAAAGTTTTCTGAATTGCTACGGTAACCTACTACTGCTTTTAAATAGACCAATAGATGTACATAATAATTGTGGAAAATTGGTTCAACGTTCTCTTCTATAGAATCCCCTCCTAGAAAGACGCTTGCTTAGGGGGAAAAAAAAGAAAGAAAAGAGTGCTTTGATGAATATCCCAGAAGACAGAAGGTTTTTGGAGTGTCCATATCAAACGGGTTTTTTATTCCCCTTCCTATTTTCCATTCACTGCAAATTCCTTTATCAATCATAACTGAAACTACCCCTGCCATTTATGATAAACAGGCCTCAAAATTGAAATTTTTCAGCCGAAGCAATGCTTTCTTCTTCTTCATCCAGAGAGAAAGGGTCACAAGGCTGTAGGAAGTATTGGAGAGCTACATATTTTGCTTTTGCTTCTAACTACAAACATCTCTTCCTAGCCACAGAAAGGAAACTAGTTCTTCAATCCCATTTCAAGTCAATGGAGCAAAAACCTATCCAAGGTGCCACACTTGGGTTATAGGGATGTCCGACAGCATAACTCTACCAAAAACCTGCTAAAGTATTGGTCAATGACAGGTGTCCATTTTCAAAATCCAGATATAGAAGAGCTCCTAGTGTACACCAAGAAAGCAAAGTACTGTATTTGCAGTTTTTGCTCCAAGCCAGCTACAAAGAATTCCCTCATCTAATTCAATGAGTCAAGTCTACTAAACAAGAGCTAGAAGTACAAGGTAAGTCTATGTCTCATTATCATGAAGCTTAAGGGAATTCTCACCTTCATTCTGTCAGGCATTTGTGGCCCAAACATTAAACATCCAAAGAGTTTTTTTAAATGCAATTGGGGAAACCTCACACACAAATTTCTCCTCTATATGATATCATTTTTGTATTCCCAAGGAAAAAAAAAACAAAAACAAACCCCCAACCAAACTACAGAGAAGCATTTCCAGTGTTGCTATATCCCTATGCTTTTAAAAGGCAAATTATTAAATCTATACACTAAAGGCCCTAGCTTTTAAAAACTTGCCTATGTTTCCCAAGTAAAAGCCATCCTTAAGCTTCTCTACAAGATGATTAGGATTGACATCTCAGGATGCTCGGAGATCTGAGTTCTGATTTTCCACTAGAAGAATACAGATCAATGAACCTCAAGCCACAAGTGCTCCAAAAACCAACCAAACTAACACAAGTCCAATAGTATCTGCAACTTTAGCCTATCCTTGCTTAGTCAGAGTCTAGCCAAACATCTAGGATTGGACTTAAGACACATTATTAACATGCTAATTTCTCATGATGAAAGCATCCCCAGACTGGGATGCTGGCTGCAGCATTCAGCCCGGCAGGGATACTGAATGCCGAGGGTATACCTGTCTCAGACACTCCTAAGCCTATGAAAATCTCTCCTGAGGAAAGGCCTAATCAGATGCAAATTCACTTTGTTTAGGTCCGTTCTGTGAGCTGTGCATTTAGGGGCTATAGGAAACATTAATCATTGGAAACTGTAATTTTTGTTATCAGTCTAACACTAATCAAAAGGGAAACCTGTCACTACCGCTGACCTGTGAAACGTCCCAATTATACTCTTCGGAAATGACAGGAGCACTTAACTTCCTCACTGAGTAAATGACGACGATCAATCAAGTCTGAATAACAATGAGCCACGGAGCTGAAAATTATTTTTTGTATAGAATCTACCCAGGAATTTATGAAAGGTGAAAAGCAACCCAAGGTTTTAGGGGCATTATGGCTCCCAGCTAGTGCAGTGCATATCAAACACTAAACAGAATTTATGTGTTTTAATTTTCTAAAAGGTAGATGTGGACTTGGTGCTACAATGCATAACATATAATGCCAGATTTTAAATATGGGGGTCATTTTCATAAAATATTATGCTTATTGTTTGCACCCTTGAATTTCACTGGGGACTTTGATTAAATTTCTATTTTCTGGAAAATATTTAACTGCTTAGCTAACGAGTAGGAATTAAGCCTTCTTTTCCTCATTGGAAATATTTATTTTGGGGATTACATCAGAAATCTGGGCCTTTTTTGTTCTGAAATAAAAAATGATGAGGCTCAGCTCCCAAACCTAAACATGTCTATAAATAGTTATGTTCATTAAGTCATTTTTTAAAAAATACAAAAGCACAGCTGATTATCTTCTCTCCAGCAATTCAATTCCCCTTCTCCTAAAAGGATAGTTGTTCGGGACCTCAGTTGTCCTCTTATGCTTTTCCTAAAGAGCAAAATATACATTTTTTCACTTCATTTTTTAACAAGTTAAAAATAAGATAATGTATTCAATCTGTTCAAAAGACTCAAATTATAATTTTATCTTTCCCAAGCTAAATATCTAGCCATACCATATACCTGTAATACATAAATTCTGCTTTCATATAAAATACAATTAAATTATAGCTTAAGGAAAAATGGTCATTATAATTCAATGGTGAGTCAATCTCTCTTCGATGTGCAAACTAAAAATATTATATAAACTTTGGAGAGAAGGAATGGAAGGGAATCAGTAAAAAAAAAATTCCTACTTGAGCATTTTTAAACATTTCATTCTTAAGGCAACAAATAAATGGCTCAAAAGAATCACATGATTTAAAGCAATGGTTCTCAGAGTATGGTCTGAGGACTCCTGAAGGTCCTTGAGACTCTTTTATAAAGTCCTCAAGGTCAAAACTATTTTCACAAAAATACTAACACATTATTACCTATTAAAATATTTCTCCCTAATATGTATACATATATTCGATTTGCCAATATTTTAACATAATTAACATGTAGTGGATATCCTGCCATCTTGGGGAGGGGTGGGGAGTTGGGGGGAAAATTTGTAACGGAAAGCTGTGTAAGGGTTATTGTTGAAGAATTACCCACACATATGTTATGCAAATAAAATAAAAAAAAATAAAATAAAAAAAAATATTTCTCCCTTTTCCAACCACAAATCTGTGTAAGGTCAGATTTTCTTGACATATGTCAACCAAAACAACATAACACAACAGATTGAATGTAGAAGTAGATATGAGAATCTAGCCATAGCCAGGCATTAGAGAGATTTGCAAAAATATGTAAAAACAAAGTCATTCTTCTTACTAAATTTTTGTTTTTGAAAATTAGTTATTTTCCACTGTTATTTGTGTTACATGTAAGTAATTCATCGTTATTTTAAAATAAACTAATAACTATTTTAAATATCAGCTTTAATTTCCAATATGATAAATATTGATAGGTGAAATCCACATAACCAAAATTCTTTAAGCTCCTCAATAATTTTTAAGAGTTTAAAGGAGTCCTAAAACCAAAAGTTTTGAGAATTGTTGATTTAGAACATTTGGCAGAGTTTGTGGACTTTTTAGTTCAAACTCTTCATTTTACAGATAGGGAAACTGAGGCCCAGGGAAGTGACAGGAACTTTCCAATCACTCAGCTAGGAAATGGCAGGGCTAGTATTTGAAGCCAGGTGTCCTGACTCCAAGTCTAATGATCTTTTCACTATACCTCAAGAAGTTGTTATAAAATAGGAAGAACTTCTGTTTGAGGCTCAAATCCACTTGAGGACTCTGGTGAGGAGGAATACGAACCAAGCAAGAACCTCACTAAAAAAAAAAAAAAAAAAAAAAAAAAAAAAAAAAAAAAAAACCACCCAGAACTGACACACTGGCCACACTTTTAGAAGCAGAGGCTTTGATTAGGTAGGCCAAAAGAGAACCTCTATGCCTGATGGAAATGACCTTCAGAACAACCTTCTAAGAATTAAGCCTTCCGAAGAGCAGTTTCTCCTTAGAGCAGGCTGCTTTCAACTTATCCTAAGAGCTAAGCTCTCAAATCATTATTCAAAAATAAATAAATAAAGCTCTTTAAAAGCAAAACTGCAACCATATTTCCCTCACTCTATCATTCCTCCTCCCTACTATCTGCCAAAAATGTATTTGAAGAGAATGAAATCATTTGTGTCTCACTCTACGCTGTCATTTCTGGAGCAGAATGAGGAAGTGAGAGAAATATTCAGGAACAGGTTGGTGTGGTTGTGATCTGTGAGGGAATACCTAAGAAGTGCTGACAGAAGCCTTTGCTGGCCAATCAAAAGCTTCTCCTCCTAATGTCTGTTTAGTAAAACAGAAACCACACGTGACAGAGCACAAAATTGTGATGGGATTTCCCTCTCCTCCTTTTTTTTTTTCTTTAATTTTAAGTGTTTGAATAGAGCCAAGATTGACTGTCTCTCATTAAAGTCAAACACACAATTAATAGTGATGGCTCTCACTCACCCCAAATTAAACCAACACCAACTCCAGCACAAACAAGGCCACATACAGACCTAACTCACAAGGGAGAGATGAAGAAGTGTCCTTGCTTCCTGCCCTGGTTTTATACAAATTGATTCTTACCCATAGTTAAAAGGATTTAGAAAAATGAGCCCCTGCAATCATAATTAAACAAGCAATAAAGCTGCGAAAATATACAATGCAATCAGTTTACAGAACTCGATGCAGTGAGAACGCTAATTATTTGAGAAGGAAAAAGAGAGAAGGAGCAAAGGCAGTACAGAAAGAAGCCATATCTACTGAGTGGAGTCTCCCGCTGGGCGGAAACTACAGCTGGGACCATTAAATAAATTTTGTACGGTCTAATTAACTTGCTTCGCAATCTCAATTACTTTTCACCCAAGAAATCACTTTTGTTCAGTTTTATGTGTGTCTGTTTCCCTTTTTTAAAAAAAAATGATGTAAGGCATCCTCAGACAAGTGAACTCTAAACTTCATTTGTCTTTCAGCCCGCTTGATGGCTATGCATTTAAAAACCCATTCTATCTTATAAACTAAAAATTAAATGTACTCAGCTGTGATGGTCGCCATTGCATCTGCTATTTATATGCTAATACCCTCCCTGGAAGATCTTGCAAATTATTCCACCATGCCAATATCTCATGTGCATCTACTCAGAGCCAACTAAACATTTTTTTTTTCTAGAGGGCAGAAGATTTTGGCCGAGGGACTATAATACTTAGCACAGTGGAACCCATTTAAAGAGGCAGCTAGCTGTTAGGTGAAGATATTTTGTTTAAAATAAAAATATGCCCAGAATTGGAGTCGGGTCTTTTTAAATGAGTATAGCTCGAGCTTCATAAATCCAATCAAATATTTCCATTACCTGAGTACAAATCTTTTAAGACAAAGACATGCATTTTACAGAAAAATACTTTCTCTGTTTATATACTCCAAACAAAATGAAAAAAAAAAAGATTTCAATCTTAATATTGAAAAATTTCAAAATCACCCTTATCAGAATGATGTTATTCCAAGCTAAACTAGAAATACGATTTTAAATGAAAACCAAGTCTGGATGATGCAAGGTTACATAATCTACATCATAGAGCAAAAAGGCCCTTTTTATCATATTAGGAAAAATCTTTCTTATTTGCATTATTTCAACAAAAATATGGGAACACCACAGCAATATTCAAAAATCTCCTTTCTATACAACTTCCTATTACTGAGATGATAGGAGGCTCTTTTCAAAGGTAGCTGATAGGTAGGCACCTAGCCCAGGCCTTGCAATTAGTGCCTTCACAATTTAAGCTTGTTAAATTGAATTGAAATTAAAGAAACTACAGTAGAAGAATTTTGGATCAGTTAGGAGATCTGAGCTCAAATCTCTGTTTTGCTATTTAATAGCTGTGTGAGCTTAAATAAGTCTCATCTATCTGGGCCTCGATTTCTTCAACAAGGGAGTTAATTTAGAGTAAGGGTTCTTAACTGGGGGCCCATAGACTTCTAAGGGATCCTGTGGATAGATTTCAAGAATCCTATGAACTTGAGAGGGAAAAAAAATTACATCTTCATTTTCACTAACCTTTAACTGAAATTTAAGCATTTCTATCAATTACAATTCTTTTTTAAATACATTATTCTAGGGCCAGACCATAATTACCTAACAGGGAGGCTAAGGTTGAGAGTTCTGAATTACGGTGGGCTAAGCTTATCAGATGTTGGCATGAGAATTGGTATTAATGTAACCAACCTCCAGGAACAGGAGGCCATCAAGTTTACTAAAGAAGAGAAGACTGGTCCAGGTCAGAAAATGAGGTCATAATTCTCATGCCAACAAGAGTGGGAGTGAATCCATGAGTAGCCCTTGAACTTCCAACCTGGATATAAGAGATAGAGATCCAAGCTCCAAAAAAAAAATTACATATATATATATACCCCTGAACTGGTATATCTCTTTTAGCTCTAAATCTTTTAATCATTATTGTTAACCCAATGATCTGGAACTAAAACAAAGTACAATAGTATTATTGGACCAATGACATACAAAAGTATCACATTCACCAAAAGACCAAGGATTGCACAAAACTCTCAACTATGGCCCAAACAAAAGTAAAATGTAATTCAGAAATATTTAACAAAAAATAAATTAAAAATATAACAACATAAAAATGTTAATTTGTTGTTTTCTAAGGAACCATTTCTACTTGAGCTTAACACTACTGATTATGATATTTCAAAGCTATATACTCAAGGCTGCTAATACACAGAAAGGCTTTATCCTTTTCATTTTCAGGTAAATATAAAGGTAAATTTACAGGTTTAGTAGCCTATGGTTGTTGTGTCTAAGGGAAAAAAATCCATCCCCTAGTGATCAAGCACCAGGGGATGAGTCACATTAAACATAGTTACACTGATCTTCAGGGGAGAGACATAGAGATATCACAGTCTGTCCATCACTGGCATGACCTCTGAGAACCCAAGGTCACCTTCCACCTACAGTGAGGTGTCCAAACAGCACTTCAGGCCATGACCAGAATGAGTCATTCTGGTAGGCCTGTAGAGACACAACCACACACATGGTGAGACAATATGGCAAAGTATAAAGTCCACTCCTGCCACATCCTTGCTATAAGAACAGTCTCCTTATCTGTAAAATGGGGAGAAGGATACTTGCCCTATTTACCTCACAGGGTTATGGTGAGAATTAAATGAGATAATGGATATGAAAATACTACATAAGTATGGGCTATTATAATTCAGTTGATCTGTTATCTAGTTTTATAAACACAAATTAGCACAATCTTGTAAGGTTCTATGTAGAAAATACAGTTTATTTTGCTATGTAATTTGCTTACAAAGTGTGTCTTGTGTAGTGGCTACAGAACTAGTTACTGCTGAACACTGAATGGTCTAAAAGCAGTGGTACATTAGAAAAATAGGCCAAGTTATCACTTGGGTTAGTTGAACTTTACATAAAACTAACATCATATTCAATGGAGTGTGTAATAGTTTCTTAGTTAGAGCAACCTAAGATCTCGAAATCTAATAACTCTTATTCCCCTCCCTCCAAGTGTTATAGCTCCCCACAGTCAGCTAACTTTGGGTTATGCTGTTCAATGTACAGGAAAAAAAAACCCAATGTCTAGGGACTTGGGTTCATGCTGCTAAATTATTTTAAATGAAAATTTTACATTGAAGATATTTGCACACATGTATTGTGGGAAGGGGCTGCCTGTCTTGCATCAGTGTGTCTTATCAAACACACCTGCTCACATGAATAAAACCACTGCCAAGCGTGTCATTGCAAGTGCTTAATGCAGGCTTTTTGATTTTGATGATGATAAGGATGTTCTTCAAATAAAACGGCACTTATTAAGGATAATCAACACTAACACTCAGGAGCTAGTGGGCGTACAACTCGATGGATTTAGTTTTATCTTTGTGATTTTAATAGTTATTTTCTCTGCTCCTTAACCTTCTTTTGTTCAGTCTTTCATTTATCTGATGTCTATAAATAATAAGAATTCTAGTCCTTTAGATTTACATATAGCTTTAAGGTCTACAAATCGCTTTATTATAACAACCCTAGACATCTAGTAACAGAAAATTTCTCGTCTCAGTTTTATAGAAAAGGAAACCAAGGCCCAGAGAAGGCAACTTGACAAGATTCGAATCCATCTCTGATGACTCCCAGCCCAATTTTTTCCCCTAATACACTGGTCTGCTTCCTTTGTGCAAGATACTGTCCTAGGTATCATACAAGATCCTAAAGGGAATATGAAAAATATGAGCCCAAGAGCCTACAATTTTGTAGGACAGGCAAAAAATATACATAAACAGTTAAAAAGCAACACACAGAAATATATGATGCAAGTCAAAAAAAAGGGGAAAGTTTAAATGCATTATATTTCATCTTCTCCTAATATTTCCTTTGCCTAGACTTTTTAGCTACAAAAAGTCAAGTAGAATATAACCACACCTTCAAAAAAACCCCACTTTTTTTCTGAGACCCTAACTCAATACCTTGCACTTGTTGGTTGTTGTTTAGTTGTTTCAGTCATGCCCAACTCTTCATGATCGCATTTGGGATTTTCTTGGCAAAGCTACTGGAATGATTGACCATTTCCTTTTCCAGCTCATTTTATAGATGAGGAAACTGAGGCAAACAGGGTGAAGTGACTTGTCCAGGGTGACACAACTAGTAAATGTCTGAGGCCAGAATGGAACTCAGAAAGATGAGGCTTCCAGACTTTAGGCCTGGCACTCTACTCCATCACCTAGCTGCTCCAACTTTGTACATAGTATCTACTTAATAAAAGTTCATTTTTTGTTGTTCCAACTAAATTCCAGTAGTAGTAAAACTATGACCCCACTTATCCAAGTCATTATGTAAAATTATCCTAGTGAGCAGGTTGAAAATCCAACCCATCTATCAAATGGCCCATATCACAATCAGTGGAATACATTTAGCAAGGAAAACATTTTAAAACAAAACACTATGTGTTCTCTTCTTCCTTAATCACATTTTTCATTTTCTTACTATCACTGGTCTAGAGAGAGGACAAAACGCCAATAAAAAAAGCAAAAACATATATTGATTTCAAATGGATTAATTTCTACTTCTACAAATGAGTTCATGAATTTCCACTGCTGAATCTGTCGCTGCTACGTCAACCCCACATTTGGCAGTCTTTTCCAATTAAACAAAATCATTTTAAAGTTCAAAAAAACTATAACTGCCACTATAAAATGGACTGATGCTTAAATTGAATTTTTTCTAACTTACTAAGGATATTCAATTATTACTAATTGCACAACATAAACTAATTGGTGATCATAACTGCATAATTAAGCAAGTGGCAGTTTAGAAGTTTTCAAAGGAATATTATTATCATTTTAACTGAGAACAGGCATGGACTACACTTATTTCAAAGTTGAAAATGGCAAATTATTTGGTCAAGATTAATTTAGGATCCTATTTGTTTATTTATGTCATTTACCCTGCCTACCTTCTAAAGGACTTGGTCTCTCTGGGCTCATTTTCCCCATCAGCAAAGTAAGGGAATTGAATTCATGATCTCTAAGGTCCTTTCAGTTCCAACATACTATAAGTCTGTATCTTAAGGTGATTACTAAAGAACACATAGTAAAAAAAAAAAAAAAAAAAAAAAAAAA
>JAJPUD010001066.1:209152-227883 GCA_023553655.1 Myrmecobius fasciatus
AAAAAAAAAAAAAAAAAAAAAAAAAAAAAACCAAAACATCTAAACTGAACTATATCTCTCTAACAAGTCCAATCACAACAAAAGAGAAAGGCTATATTACCTAAGAACTCATGCCAGTGGAAAAGAAGAAATTTAAACAGAGTAAAATTTCATTTGTTCTCATTTCTATCACCCTGTAAATAAAAGGATGGTGTCACAAATGTCCATGTGCTCTAAAATAACATAATGAACAAAAAATGTAGACAGATTTTTTTTTCTCCTTAGTCTTGAATTATGTATTGGTATCCATAATATAGAAGTTGTTGTGGTCTTTTACATATTTGTCAAAAGTTTTCAAACACTTAAATTACACATTATTAAATTAGTGTTTAAAGCTAAGTCTGTTCTACAGACAGAGTTAACGATGCTGATCCTATGTTAAATGAGGAAACACTTGAGCAAATGACTTAAACCACTCTGTAAATTTTATTTGAAAATTAGTCAAGAACTCATTCATAATTTTTAATTAAAACAGCTATAATTAACATCAACATTCATTAACATTAGCCCACATCTGCCCTCTGTACACACCATTACAGATGCTTGAGTATTATCTGGTCCAGATCTTTTTCTACTTAAATGGCTCCCCCCTAGGCTGCAAGGCAAGATTCCATCATTCACCACTACTCTATCACAATATAAGCTATATATGCAAGTCACATGAGAAAATGTAGCACGCTCAACTACAGTTGGAATTCTCAACCAACTGTGTGAATTCCCTCAACTACCCATGCGCTCTCCTTCTAGCTCTCTAGTCGACGAGGGCTAACCTGAACAAAATTGCTTGGATTTCAATTCCAGTTCCTATTTTTACCAGCTTGCCAGAAAGCATCTGTAAAAGAGTTACTCATATAACAAAGCAAGATCTTTTTTTCTCACTAACCAATGGTTCTAGTACCAACCAATCCAAAATAAGTCCAACCTGACAGACAACTTTGGCCAAGGAGCGCTCAAAGACCAGGAAACCATTTTCTAACTAAATCCTATAAAACATCATTTCAGTTTCTCTCGACAAATTCTAGAACTAATAACTCAAGATAAGTGGCCTCACTCACTGGGTCAAGCTATGCAAATCACCAACGCTAGGTTTAAAGGGGAGGAGGAAACCAAGCCCATCAGATCTAAGTATTCCTAGAAAGAGCTGATCTGGCTGTTCCAGTTGGCCATGGGCCATCTACAAGGGTCACAGGAGTACTACAGATGCCTATCTCCTTACTCAAAGAGTTATTTTGATAAACCATGGGACTGATCACACCTTGCAGTCACACCAATTCCAGCATGCATAAGTAGCCTCAATCTCAGTGCACTCAGAAAATTGTACCAATGCAATTCCTTTAGCCAAAGAGGCAAGCTAGCATGTCCTAAAAGTTTGGCTTAAAGTGAAGATAAATCATGTCACACTCATGAGCTAATCCATCAGGAGATATGAAATAGTAGACAAAACAAAACAAAGCAAAAAAAAGTGTTCTTTCTTTTTTTTATCTTTTAGTTCAATTTTTGACAGATTTTTTGTTTGTAAACAAAATGTGAAAGTTTAATTTCAAAATTGGAAGGGATTTCTAAATCTTCTTAACTAACTCCTCCCTGAATTTACCTCCCCCCCCACATCATTCCTCACAAGTAGTTGGATTTGTCTTTAGTCTTTTATTTAATCAGGTACATATATATACATATATATATATATATATATTACTAGCAGTATAGGTAGCATTTTAAAAAGAAGATTTAGATAAGTCCATTACTAATCAATTTATAACTAAATTATATATTATTATATAAAATTTCAATGTAATAAGATAGTGTCTAAGGCAGAAAGAAATGGAAAATATTGTTTTAAAAAAAAAGGGAATGATCTATTTAAATCTAAATTTATAAACAATTTATTGATAGCCCACATCTTGTCTTTGTTGGCCTGGGTTTTCTAAAGCTATTTGTTTCCCAGGAAAGAAAAATAATAAAAAGGATGACACAACACACTATTTTGCCAAGGTTACTGGATGTAGCAAAAATAAAACAGCCTCTTTTTGGAAGTAAAAATTAATTGACAAGGAAAAAAATCTGAAGTCTTTAGTCTTGCAAAGACTCCTATCCTGTGGACTTCACTAATATAACCAAAAGAAATAAGACAGTAAGTATTCTAAATTCTAAATCTAATTATTCTAAAATTGAGGAATTGTTAGTGAAAATCTAATACTGATTTATATTAATTTTTAAGTTACTTCATAGTATTTCTAACCTGGAAAACATAGATGGGCACTCTTTGAGCTGTGCACATCTGACTTATTAATACTCTATATAGGACCAACTGATTATATGTTGCCTCTCCCTTCTCCTATGCATCCTGAACAATAACCGAGTCATTCTGGCCCTTGGTAAATGACATATGGAACTGTATAACCTACTATCTCTTCCCTGCCACCACCTTTCTTCTCTCTTGGCGGCTATCTTTTACTGCTCAGTGCAGAATCAAATTATTCCTCATGCAACTTTTTTTTTTTCCTGCAGAACATAAGACCCTTTGAACTCCCTTCCTCACCTCCCCACAACCCCATGATGATATCTGGTCAAGCCATTTCAGGAAAGTCTCTCTCTGTATTCCATTTGTAAACAAAAACATAAACCTAATCATTGTTGATGTGCTAAGAATAATGCTAGTGATACAAGGGAAAAGATACCACTAAGTTTTAAAAATAATTCAAACAAAATCTAAAATAAATTCCATCAATCTCAAGGCCCATTAAAAAGCCCAGAATCCTACAGAAATCTCCCTCTCCTTCCTCCCCCTTCTTTAATTAAACCTATTTATCTTCAAATTCTAGCATTTAACATAACTACATTCTCATTCATTTCTACTATTTTCTTGATTTGTTTAATTATTAATATGACAAATATTGTATTTATTCATTGCAAACATGCAGTTTATAAATGACTCAAGAGTCAATAGAAGGAAGTATGATGGCGATACATAAGTAGGCCAAAGCATATTAAGAGTTTAAGAAGAGGCATAAAAGAAATCACCTGGGATATTTATGACCAGAAAGGTAGGTAAATCATCTAGAGAGACTAAGGGAAAACAAATGGAGAAACCAAGTCTTGAACTTGTATACTCAAATGTTTTCAAGAACAATGGGAAAGCCTCCAACGAATTATGCCGATCTAAGTACTTTCTTGCCTTCCTTCTGTGGATTATCTCTTATTTCTATGTTTTGTATCCTGTTTGTACAGAGTTGTTTGCATGATATCTTCTCTGGACTGGGAGCTCCTTGAGGGCAGGGACTCTTGATTTTCTTTGTATGCCCAGTTCTTGACTCACTGTCTGGCATAGGGGCTTAATAAATGCTTATTGACTGTTGACTGACTTTTTAGTTTGTTTTTCAGGAGAATCTGTGAAGGATTTCTATAAAGACATAGATATGAATTATCAAGTCTTTTTCTTCTTTTTTATATAAAGCTTTTTTATTTTCAAAACATATGCATGGATAATTTGACAACATTGACCCTTGAATAGCCTTGTGTTTCAGATTTTCTCTTCCTACCCCCTAGCCTCTCCCCTAGATGGCAGGCAATCCAGTATATGTTAAAACATGTTAAAATATATGTTAAATTCAATATGTATAAAACATGAATTACCAAGTCTAAAAAGGAATAGGCAGTTGGTGATTTGCACAGGTAAAAGAAATAACTCGCTCTGGTGAGAGCACAAACCTACAAAAGTACTGAAGAATACTAATATTTATTTGTGTGCAACACATTACAAGTTTGCCAAGTATTTTACTACCAGTAACATTCATTGGGAGGTAGGAAGCATAAGAAAAGATGAAGAAATGGGGATCAGAAAAGGTTAAATGACTTGCTCAGACTCACAGAACTTATGTACAAAAGAGTGAGAATTTGAAGCCAGGCTGAAGCCAGGCCTCCAGACTCTATCCGGAACTTCTTCTACCATATCACATTTTAGCAACATCAAGGTTAAATAGTACTTTGTGGGCTAGTTTGGGCTAGTTTCCATGGAAATATGGGTTTCACCTCACAGCTACTGACTGTCCAATGAACTCGTGGAAAACAGTCTTTGCACTGCACTGCTCACAGGGCATTAAGAACTAGCAGCAAGAGTAGTGATGAAAAAACACTTATTGCACAGCTATTTACATGCAAAGCATAATCTGTTCTGATAGGTCTGGTCCTCATCAGAGATGGAAATGATTTGCTACAGCCTGCAATTTCTGCTGACCTCCAAATAGTGAAAACTGGAAGATGTTGGCTAAAGTGGAGATCTGTGTCCAAAAGACCTTAGGCCATACCTCCGAGATCAAATCAAAGTTGGGGCTTTGGAATTGATTTGGCACCCCAAGTAGATACAGTTTAAATTAAATGATGACACTGATAAGTATTTTTAAAAAATCAATTCATTACCTAAGTAAACTAAACCTATATCTTATAAGCAAGTTAAGAGAAAAGTTATTAGACTTTAACCCCAGAAATGACTGGTCAAATGACAATGGAAATTTTTTTGGTCATTAATATATTATAAAAAAAATTTGCTAATAGAAAGGGGAGCAAGGGATGGGAAGGAAATGAACATTTACTAGTACCTACTATGTTCCAGGCACTAAGTGATTCACATACAATATCTCAATTGATCTTCACCACAACTTTTGAGAGGCTGATGCTATTATTATCCCCATTTTGCAGTTGAGGAAACTGAAGCAAGCAGCAGTTAAGTGACTTGCCCAGGATCATACAACTAGGAATTTGAGGTTGGGTTTGAATCCAGCATCTCCTTGTATAGAGGAAAACTTGTGAGTGTTGGGGGTGGGCTATATCTGCATAATGGCTGCTGGGATGACTACCCAGTTGCTCTGTGAGCTCTGAGCAGGCATACTATCCCTTAAAGAAGACAGTGGCAGAGTTGAGTCTCAGGGTCAGTCAGGATTGAACCAAGTTGTAGGGCAGCAGGGAAAGTGCTAGATGGGAATATTCACTTTGCTACATGGGATCTCCAATAATGGGGAGTTCATTATCTCAGGAGGCATAACATCTTTCTTTGGGTAGCTCTGTTTTCCTAATACCATCTGAAATCAGCTTAAATAGTAACAGCTGGTCTTCACATAGCATCTTTTTCAGTAAACAAAGTAATTTATAATCTACTAATTCATTTGGTCCTCAGAACAAGAGAGGTAGGGATTGTCTCCATTTAAAAATTGATTTAATTTTTTATCATGTTTAACATCTATTGGATTACCTGCCATCTAGGGGAGGAGGTAGGGGGAAAGGGGAAAAATTGGAACACCAAGTTTTGTAAGGGTCAATGTTGGAAAATTATCTATGCATATGTTTTGAAAATAAAAAGCTTTAATAAAAATGATTTAAATGGGGGCAGCTAGGTGGCACAGTGGATAGAGCACCAGCCCTGAAGTCAGGAAGACCTGAGTTCAAATCTGGCCTCAGACACTTAACACATCCTAGCTGTGTGACCTTAGGCAAGTCACTTAACCCCAATTGCCTCAGGGAAAAAAATGATTTAAATGGAGTTCAGAGAGATTAAGCTGGCACATTTTGGGGAATACATGCACTTCTCTTATAAGAGAAGACGTTTTTCTGGAAGGTGCTAGTGGTCATCAGAGCAATCATTTTGATTTCTCAGGAAGAGTGCTTTATTGGTCACTTGCTTTTTCTGGCAGAGCTGGAGAAATGTGGCTGAAGCTCATGTAACCCAGAAGATCCTTTGGGCTCAGATACTTCAAAGGACAATCCTCTAGCAAGACCAGTCTTTGCTTTTAGTAGATTGGCATTTAGCACCTGCTGTGTGCAAGGCCCTGCACTAAGCCTGATGAAAGATGCTAAGATGATGGTGTTGGCAAGAAACTTCAGAAGGATAACATGGAAAATCCTCCATTTGGTGTTTAAAGTCCTTTACAGTCTCACTCCAGCTTATTACATACAATTCCTTTTCACACATTCTATGTTCCAGTCAAATTGACCTACTTGTGTTCCCCATTATTATAAGGTATCCCATCATGCCTTAGTGTGATGCCTTCTGTGTAGACTGTCCTGTCTGCTCGTATGTGGAATATGTCCCTGCTTTACCACGGCCTCCTTGAATAATAAGGATCTGAACCTAGGCCTTCCTGTTACAAGACTAGCACTCTTCTCCACTGTATCATCTAGCTGTATAGTAGAAAAAATACTGGATTCAGAGGCCAAGAACTTTCTTTTGAATGGAGATTCTGCTATTTACTACCTGTGTGACATCTACTAAATAAAATGAAAAGGTTGGACTAAATGATCTCCAAGATCTTTCCCAGATTTTTTAGTTTCCCCCAAGCTTGCCCCAAGAATATAATTGTATTCACAGTAGGAATTAGTAGGGGCATGTGGTTACCTCCAAAATCAAAGGCATTTTTAATGGAACTGCCTTTTTAGCCTGGAAAGTCTTTCTATACCCAACAGTTTCCTCCTCACAGAACTTCCATTATGAGGAAAGGCCAGACATCTTTCATTTCTTTCTGCTTCAGACTCTCTGGAGGGCGCTACCAAGGTCCATTGTGATGTAACTTCTCCCTTCTCCCTACACCTTTCACCTCTCTTTTTGGTATAATCTTCCCCCTTTAAAAATGTAAGCTCCTTGAGGGCAGGCACTATCTTTCTTTTTCCATGTATTAGTATTATCAGCCCTTAGCATAGTACATGACACGCAGTAATAACTGACCAAATGTTTCTTAAATTTTCTTATAAATGTTCATACTTGTTTGAAGTTCTTAGAAAAATGTGCAAAGTTTTTTTAAATTATTTTAAAACTTTTTTTCCAAGATGTCTAAGCATCTGAATGTTTACATTTTTTTTGTATGAAACATACTGTTTCAAAAATAAATGCATAGCCTGTGTTCTAAAAAGTCTTAAAAAGGAAGGGAAGAAAAGTAATAAACCTAGTACCTACCATGTGCTAAATACTTTACAAATATGATCTGTTTTGATTGTCACAACAATCCTGAGAGGCAGATGTTATGATGATCCCTTTTTTATAGTTAAAGAAATAGGAAACTAAGGCTAAGCGACTTGCCCAGTATCACACAATTGATGTCTGAGAAACGCAAAAGAAAACTACTCCGCATGTCACTAGAATAACATTTTAACTTCCCAATCTTTAGCTATAAAAATGCTTCTCAGTCAAACATCACAAAAATATTTCTTCACTGAAAATGCTGAGTTCACATTCCTCCATGAAATGAAGTCTTATGAAATTTTAATAAACCCTAACAGAAATATATTTGTAATATGTTAAAATTATAATCACTAAATAGAGTCTTTAACCAGACTAATTTTTATTAGAGCAGTTGTATTCTCAACATCAGGCTATAAATTTCCATGGAAACACAAAAGGTATAGATTCCCAACACTAGAGAAAGCCATGGAAAAAAAAGGATCATGAAGTAAGTACTCCCTCTGCTGGTCCTGTTCAGGATTTCACACAAATGGAAAAAAATGATAGAGCAATTAAACGAATTAAAAATTTAGCTGACTTTGAACATTTGGACCACAACTGAACTTTTTTTTTTCCTATTAAAGACATTTGGAGAATGTGGAGAAACACTGTCCCAGATCTGAATGAATGACCTTCCAGAATCAAATGGGAAATCTTGACATATTTTTACTCTATAAAAAGCTGTGTATGTTTCAAAGCATGCATATATCAAGGATAAAAAAGCTCAAGTTACATCTAGGGGTTGAACTGAGCATTTCGGCAGCACAGTATATGGAATGAGCAGAAACTTTTAATATGGAGACCTGGGTTCAAGATTCCCCCACCACAATCAAGAATAAAGGAAGAAAAATGTCTGGTATTAAGAGTTGATAACAAACAGTTCCCACAATTCTGCTCTGTCCTGTGGCTTAGGTATTAGTTTGATCTCAAACTTTTCTGCTGCTGAGAATGTTCTGGTTGTTCTTTAAATAAAGGGAACACAGTTAATTCTCCTATACCTTAGAGAATTCCCAGAGCCTGCAGGCCTCTGGGCTAGAATCCACGGGTTAGAATATTGAACTAGTCGCTTTGCTTATTTCGAAAAGCAGTATGGCTTTCAGTAAGTGCAGAGTCAGGAAGCTGAGTTTGATTCCCTCTCTTTGCTCCTGTTCCTCCTTCTGACCACAGGCTAGCATTCTTGGGATAGCTGGCTGGATCAGTTGCAGGGTCTAGGGAATAACCTTTCTCTATACCATTTAAGAATCAAAGGCACAATAACATCCTAAGTTAAAAAGTGAGCCTCCAGGATCCTGGGAAATGATTCTATCCTGGTTAGGGAACTAGCTCAAAGACAAGAAACAAATGATGGGGACAAGTGGAAAACTATAAATTGTGGGATTCCCTTCCCAAACAGAATTTATCAGTCTTACTTCACATTCCTGAAAATTACCTAGAAGACAGAGTGCATAGTGAAATCTCTTCCAAGGAGGAGATGTGGGATGTGTCAAGGACCAAGTGACCAGAAAAGAAAAATCAGATTGTGTAACCCAGTAGGCTACTTGAGAAGATACAAGTTGGAATGCAGTACCAACAGAGCTACAGACTAAACTAAGTCCTCAGAAATAATTGTGTCTAACATCTTATCTGACATGACTTGGCCATGACTCTGCTATCTTAGATATATCATATTCAGGGTGGCTAGGTGGTGCAGTGGATAGAGAGCACCAGCCCTGAAGTCAGGAGAACCTGAGTTCAAATCTGGTCTCAGACACTTAACACTTCCTAGCTGTGTGGCCCTAGGCAAGTCACTTAACCCCAATAGCCTCAGGGGAAAAAAGATCTAACATATTCAATTTTTTAAAGTGATGTGGTGATTCAGAGCTGAACTCATCGGCTTTCCTTAGAAATATGCATCCCCTCCTGCCTTCCCTCCTTCTCTTCATGGCAGACATCACCATCCCACCAACCCTACTCGTAACCTCAAGGATCTCTCTGGCTTCTTGATGTGCCATAAAAACAATCAATCCTCAGATCCTGCTGATTTTACCCCTATCATGTTATTACATCCACGTCCCCTTCCTCCTCTCTCCTCGAACCACCACTACCTGAATTCAGCCCCCTCAACACCTCTTACCATGATAGCCTCCTAACTGCTCTGCCTGCCTCTTAGACCTTCTCTTCTCCAATTACTCCTCCATACCCTACTAAATTAATCTTTCTAATTCTTCAAAGATTCTTCTTGCCGACCAAAAAAGACCATCACATAGGTTAATGTTCAAGGCTCTCTATGATCAAGCAGCACTTTTCAGTCAATTGACATCTATTAAGCACCTCCTATGTACCAGACATTGTACCAAGTGCTGAAGGTACAAAAGAAGGCAAAAGATAATGTAACTATGCCTTATCTCCCACTACTCTCGGCTTATAGATTCGCCTCCGTCTCTTTCTTTGTGCCCATACTGATGCCAGATCCCACTTGTGACTGCCCAGCCTCTGGTCTGCTAAAATCCCAAGATAGAAAGTAATTTGCTTAAAGTCATACAGCCAGTTACTGGCAGCTGTGATGCACACCCAGGTTATTGGACTCCAAGTCCAGTGCTGTTTATACTCGGGGTTCACTTTTCCCCAGTAATGGGCTTTTTAACAAGTCTGCACATTTTGCCAGCAGAGCCCAGCAAGGGTAGAATGAATAATGGCATTTCCTGCATCTCCCAAGGCCGACTGAGTATTGGACGCACTTCAAGGATCCATGACTTCATCAACATGAGTCTCCTACCACACCAGAGCAGCTGGTTTTGATGAGCTGCTATGGCTGGACCAGTCCTCTGGGGACAAGCCTCTGCAAACTTGCCTGGGCTGGCACTCAGGCCCAGCAAGGCTTGTAGTCAAATCCCTCCCATCTTAGGGGGAAGGGCCTGACACTTCTTGCACTCTCCCTGGCACACACACACCGCCCAAGGTCCTTCCCCACAGATAGCTGAGTAATCCTTTATTCCAAAGATTTGACATAACTATCAAAATTACATCACTACCCTACACTGTTGGTTTTGAATACAAGAATATCTATGTTTGAAGGCAGGGACTGTGTTTTATTCATCTTTGCACCTAGAACAAGACCTAGACACATAAAAATTGCCAATCACTTAATCTCAGAGGTCATCTTGTCCCGTCTTTGCCTGAACAAGCATCCCTTCAATAACATCCCTTACATGCCTTTGTCTGAAGACTTGCAGTGGGGGGAACCTGAGCTCTTTTGAGGTAGCCCACTTTACATCTGATGGCTCTAAATGTTGTCAAGATTTTTTTTTCTGACATCAAAGCTGAATTTGCATCTATGCACCTTCTACTCCCTGCTCTCATCCAATGCAAATAAAATTATTACTTTTTGAAGCTAGGTGGCATGGTGGACATTGGGTAAATAATGAACTAGGAGTGAGGAAAATCTGAGTTGAAATCCTGTCTCAGACATTAATTTAGCTGTGTGACCCTGTATAAATTACTTAGCCTCACCTAGGATTAGTTTCCTCATCTGTAAAATAGGGATATCAATGGCATTAACATCCTAAGGTTGTTAAGTAGATCAAACAAGATAACATATGAAAAATGTTTCAACAATGAGATGATTCAGGCCAATTCCAACAGATTTGTGATAGAGTCATCTGCATCTATAGAGAGGACTGCCAGGGATGAATGTGGATCACATTCATTTTTACTCTTTTTTGCTGTTGTTTGCTTGATTTTTGTTTTCTTTTTCATTTTTTTCCTTTTTGATCTGATTTTTGTTGTGCAGAATGATAATTGTGGAAATATGTATAGAAGAATTGCATATGTTTAACCTTTATTGGATTACTTGCTGTCTACGTGACAGGATGGGGGAAGGGAGAGAAAATTTGGAATATAAGGTTTTGCAAAGATGAATGTTGAAAACTATGCATGTGCTTTGAAAATAAAAAGCTAAAAATATTTTTTTAATGTCCAACAGCACAGGGCCATCCATAAATTTTGGAGGTAACTGGCTAGGGACTCTTGTCCAAGTCAGCACTTGGTCCAGCCTCTCAAATAATTCCAAACCTATTCGAGTGCATTATCATCTGACCCACATCTCCCAGTTTGTACCCAAAAAACTGTCTAAGGAATATAAGTAGTCACACCATTCCCCTGATCTCCTGAAATCTAGTAACTCTGTCAACAAATTAAATGAAATTAGTCTGGCAGGACCTATTATTGACAAAGCTATGCTAGTTCTTTATGGTCATTGATCCCTTTTCTAGATTTTCACCAGCTAACTCTTTGGTTTTGCAATCTTTTTTGCCAGAAATATAAGATGGGCTCACTGGCCTAGAGTCTGAAAATCCTACTTTTGTTGGATTAGTCCCTTCCCCAATCCAGGCTTCAGATTTTCCTTCTGCAAAATAAAAAGGCAAGACTGGATGGTCAATTCAGATCCCTTTTGATGCTATTTCCCTCTAAGAATGTGATAAATAAGCATACACAAAAAGAATTCATGTCATAGTGGTAGAATAAAAATCAAACTTAAAATCCCAAAGCAGAAGGAGAGAATCCAGACATTAGGACAGCAACATACTCCCTCATCAGATGTAGTCAGATCGCATGTATTTGTCACAAGTATCAGTGCAAAAAAAGTCTTGAGGCTGGAAATGCAAGACAATTCAAATCTATTTATATATCCCATGATTGCTAAATAGGAAAGAACATAACCCACAACCATCTGGTCATCAGATACATGTGAATTGAAAAGATAACATGCTACCAAATATTCACATCTCCCATCCTTAAATTCTGTATAAGCTATTTTTCCCCCATCTTAAAATTGGATCACTGTTTAGACTCAGCTTTGGCCAGTAAAATGAAATTCCTAAGTTCCCATTATTGCCTGACAAAAGTTTCTAAGAGCAGGTCTTCTATTTATCCACTCTCAGCAAGCTGGAGGGACTATTGGCCAAGGGGTCATTTGATCTGTCAAAGCTATACCAGCTTCGCAGGAAGTAAAAGAGTTTGTACTCCCTAAGCACTGTTCTCAGAAGCTCAGGGTTCTCTCTATGCCACAAGAAGTCAATGGAGAAGGAATTCCATGGAGGGAGGCCAGAAACAATCATTTAAAACAAAGTGTCAAAAATACATCAGAATGAGGCATTTTTTTTAAAAAAAATCAATAAAGCATTTTAAAATATACATAAGCAAACAAAAAGTTCAGAAAAGGAAAAGCACAATCCTTGTCACTACTTTGTAATATATGTTTTTTTAAAAAATACTGTACATAATTAAAGTTTTCAGTTTCTTACATAATTCTTCACTTAGTTCTTTATATGTTGAATAGTGGTGTTTGTTGATGATTATTAAGTTTCTGATTTAAAAGAAATTTTAAAAATACATCATGTATTTGCCTTACCCCCCAAAGGCAATTTACACAGGTTAGAATAGAAACTGTGGTCAAACATTTATAAAAACAGCCTAATTTTGAAAGATGTTTACCCTAGACTTGAGGATAAATTAAAGCCCCCAACATTCTAATGCCTATCACCCCAGGGGCACAGGGATTATTGAAGCTTCTTTTCTTTCAATTCAATAAATATGTCTGGTGCCCCAGGGGCTATCAAGTTTACATAAAACATGATGCCAATCTATGAGAGATATATAAAAAGATAACCATACCTAACATATATGATATTATATAACTGGATCTGAGCAGTATAAACAACAAATTACATTTTATACAATGAACATAAAAGGTACTTCATAAATGTTCCTGAAACTAACCTAAATGAAACCCCTGTTCACCTGCTCTTCCCATTCAAGCACAAAAATTTTTGGAGGCTTCTGACATCAATTGATCTACTCCCGATGGAAACAAGAGAAAGGATGTGGAGCACGATTCTGTGTGACCTTAGGGAGATCCCTTCCATTTCTTCATCTCTCAAATGAGGGGGTTGGGCCCCACGCCTGCTAAATCATTTTCCATTTCTCAACCTATATCCCATGATAAGGACAGTATGATAGATGGACAGCTCAGCAAGGCAAACTGAGAGTCCTAGAATCAAAGGATGCCAATGACAAAAAGAGCCTCAGGGACCATCCAAGTCAACTTGCTCATTCTCCTCAGTAAGGAAAGCAGGGAGGTGAAAGGAAAGGAGTACCTAGGGTGCCCCAGGGAGTACTGGAAGCAGAGATCAATCAGCTACCCCACAGTGCCTCCAACTATACAATCTTCTCTAAATGTAGCCTTTCATCTGATCAGATTTCCAAGTCTGGGCTCATCACTTAAGCAACAAGTGCTTCTTCCCCTTGGGTTAGCCAAATGGGTTACACATAGGATCATCACACTAAAGGCATCACCTAAAGAGAAAGACTGAAAGAGAAGTGCCTCAATTCAACAAAACATTATATGTCAGTCTAAATGTGTTATGCAAAAAGCATGAAAAGAAGTGAAGTCCTACTGGAAACTGAATGGATGCCCATCAGTTGGGGAATGGCTGAATAAGTTACAGTATATGAATGTAATGGAATATTAGCATTCTATAATAAATGATAAGTAGGATGATTTCAGAGAGGTCTAGAGAGACTTGCATGAACTGATGCTAAGTGAAGTGAGTAGAACCAAGAGAACATTGTACACAGCAACAAGATTATGTGATGATCAACTGTGATGGACTTGGCCCTTTTCAACGATGAGGTGATTCAAGTCAATTCCAAAATACTTATGATGGAAAGTACCATCTGCATCCCGAAAGAAAATTATGGAAACTGAATGTGGATCAAAGCATAATATTTTCATTTTTTTGTTGCTGTTGTTGGTTGTTTGGTTTTTTCTTTTTTCATAATTTTTTCCTTTTGATCTGATTATTCTTGAGCAGCATGACAAATGTAGAAATATGTTTAGAAGAAATGCACACTTTTAACCTATATTAGATTGCTTTCTGTCTTGGGGAGGAGAGAAGGAGAAAGGGAAAATAATTTGCAACAAAAGGTTTTACAAAAATGAATGTTGAAAACTATCTTTGCATGTTTTTGGAAAAATAAAATACTATTAAAATTTAATAAACATTTACCAGGCAAAATTTTAAAAAATAAGTGAAATCCTGGTGAAACATAGGAGAAGAAAGCAGAAGGATTTTTTAGACCTCTTCCAGGGCTATTAAATTCTAAAATAATTGTTACCTTGAATTAATAAAGTGGATTATCTTCCCCAGATCTAAAAATACTTCTCATTTTATCTAAGAACTCTAATACTCACCATTTTCCTTTTTCTTCCTTCAGATTCAATGTTCATTTCCTTATATTTTCCAACAGCAATCTCTAATTTCTTCTTAAGATCAATGGCACGTTTTAGACGTTCGTCATGAATCCCTGCTCGAGTAAACAGCTGCAAGTCAAGAAATGACAATTACTGTAATTTTAAATCAGCACAGGACAAAGTCATTTCAAAATTCTCTTGCTTCTTGCTGTAGCTTCTTTCTTATTGTCTATTTTCCCTAGATTTTTTCATCTGGTTTATCACAAAGAAAAGTGCTGATAGAAACAGTTATAGATGGCAGCTTTAGGACTGTGTAAGTTTCTATCAGTCTCTTTCTAGGAGCTGTCTCAGTAGGTGTTCAAGGGTAAGAAGGAATAATATGCACATTTAGGAAGTGCATTAAGGTTTACAAAGCCTTTATTTAATGTCCCTGTAAAGTAAGCAGAACCATTTTATTACCCCCATGTTATAGACCCTGGAAACTGAGGTTCTGAAAGGTTTAATGACTTGCCCATAGTCAGAGTTAGCAAGTGAGTCAGATTCAGATGCAGATCTTTCAACCCCAAGGCCATTATGCCAGACTTTCTCATACCACTCATTCTATATTTCTATATCATCTTTCAAGTTTCATTATGTTTTCCATTTAGTAATTTTATAGCTTCATCTGAATCTCACAAAACCTTTGTTATTGCCAATGTTCAGACTTGTCCAAAGGTCATGGCTATGTAGCAACTGACAATCCATGATGCTGTTTGATAAGAGTTCTAATATTTTAGAACCCAGTTCAATCAAGGTTCAAAGTAATTTAAAATACAAGGAAGAAGAGTAATGCAACAAGATGTGGTATCACCCAGCCCTTATAGTCAGTTGAACATTTATTAAGAGCCTTACTATGTGCCAGGCATAATATGTGTACTAAGTATAATGCCTACCTGAATCCACGATTGAACAGAGGGCAGAAACTTATTGTTGATGAGTTTAAGTCCATCCATGACACTGCTGACCACAGCCCTGTTATCGTCATTCTCATGGACTTGCAAATCTGCCAATAACAAAACCCACACATATCCAGAACAGTAAGCAAGAGCACACAGCTGGCTCTTAAAAATCCTGAAAGGAAAAACAACTGGCTGCATGATGATTTGAGGTGAGGCAGTTCTGGGAGTCAGAGTTTTACTAAAAGCAAGGCTGGCTCATCTGAGAGGCTCTAGGGAGTTCAGAACTAAGCTGGATGCATTAACTTGACAGTAACTTTGTTAAGTAAGTGTCAGTGTCGAGGAAACTTCCAAGCTGGAACCCTGCAATTCCTGGCATTTCTCTATGTAAGTGAGCACAGGATGTACAAGCACAAAGGTCAGTTCCCAAAGTAAAAATCCTAGACATTTTCAAGCTAACTCTCTGGGCACAGCAAAAAGCTGGATTTATCTTTGAAAAGTCCTCTCCATACACCATTCATTTGCACAATTGTTTTGCTCATGACTATTGTGCTTTAATTTACAAAAATAAATAATGTTGAGCAACACTAACCATTTTATTGAGAATCACAACAAAGAGGCTCCAGAAATGGAAACTTTTCTTTGAGGTTAAACAATACTTACTAATTGATGGTCAAATGATGATTGCTAGACACAAGATACTGATCAAAGAAAGAAAGACTAAATTGTGTTCAGTATAATTTTAGGGCAAAGTAAATTTTTTTTAACTGACAATCATAGTGTCTTAGCTCAGCTATTTACTAGCTATGTGACCTTGGAGGAGTCATATCTTTTCCTGAGTGTTCCCTCTTCAATTTTCTCCTCTGAAAATTAGAGGCTTAAAAGAATTGGACACAAAATAGGTGCCCAAAGTGACTGAAAAAATAGCAGTTCAAATCCCACCTGAGTGACCCTGGTCAAGTCACTTAACTTCCCTAAGCTTCAATTTCTCCATTTGTAAAATAAATGGGTTGGTCCTGAAGTCTTCTGAGGTCCCTTTCAGCTCCAGATTTAGGATCCCAGGAAACATCAACAATTCAAAGAATCATAGGAAGATTTCTCTGAAGCAATGAAGAGTGAAATCAGATCCAGCTTTCCAGTGCCATGGGAAAGATTGAAGCAGATACCATAGGAGTACTTTCCAAAGACTGGCTTCTTGTTCATGGGGTACTGCATGACTAGCTGCACAAGATGGCTATTATCAACCAAAGAAAATTTTAATGGTAGACTTTTGGACACTGTGCCATTGAGCAAGAGTAGATCTTCAAGCAAAGCAGCTTTCCTCCTTCCTTACACAGATGCCTATAGTATGGAAGCAAAGTAATCTCTATTCTCCTCTCTTTGGGGCATATCAGAGCAGATCTACCTTGAATGCTCCCATTGGTCTTATTGTTTTAGGAAAGGCTTTGTAAATATTTTCTCGATAACCTTGCAATCTTTTTGTGGGGCAGGTATGGGATCAGAAATTATCCCAACTTAGTAGATGGGAAGAACTGAACTGATGGAGTGACTTATTCAAAGTGATTCAGGTCATTAAAAGACCCTGTCCTTCTCTCACCTCGTGTAATCTCACAGAGATAGTTGGGGGGTAGGAATGGTTGGAACTATTTTCTCTTTATCTGTGTCTGTCATTTGCTTTTCATCCTACACACATGGGCAAGGGCCTCTTCTGTATCCATGTACAGTGGCTCTGCTTGGAGTGGTGCTGGTGTGTCACTATGACTCCAGAGAGCATGATGAAATATTAGGCAGGGGGAGTCCTTAACACCTTCTGTAGTACAGTGAGTGCATGACAAGAGAACAACTGATATGGTTGACAAGCAGTCCAGAGAACAAATAAAAACTTTAAAGGAAAACTTGATTGCATCCTACAAATCTTACCCGCGACATATTAAAAAGAAGTCTTCAATAGCGAAGGCCCTGAAGCCTGACTTTGATTCATAGCTGGCAAAAAATGTAAAGGAGATGATAGGAAACCAAAGGAAAGGAATTCAAGGAGAAGCCTAGGCTAAGCCACTGTGAGATGGGAGCATCCATTTTCAATAAAGATCAGGCTATTCTAGACAAATTTTTAAAAATGCAATTAAAAATTTTTCAAAACTAAACTTGAAATTAGGAAACCCTGTTTCAAAATTTCCCTCCAACACTTAACAAGTCAAAGGATCATAGACAAATGATGTAATTTCCCTGAGTCTCATTTCAATAAAATTATCAGTTAACATTTATCAAGTGCCAACTATGAGCAAGTTATTATGCTAGGACCTGAGGAGGCAAAAGTAAAAATGAACAGTTGCAGCCTTCCAGCAGATTAATTGATATGAAGATGATAAAACATGGACACAGACAAGGAAACACAAGGTAATCTGAGAGAGAGGAGAACGGAACAAGTTGGAGGAAGGATGGGATTGAAGGAGGATTCAGAGCCAAGGTGGTACCTGAGCCTCGCTTTGCAGGTAGATAAGAATTATGAGAGAACGAGCTGAGGAGGGGCATTTCAGCATGGAGGACAGCTTGTACAAATACAAATATAATGCCAAATCTATGGAAAAGCTAATGGTAGTCCGGTTTGGTTGGGATGTCAAGTATTATGGAATAAACTAAAAATTAATAGTAAATGCTCGTATGAGCTACTTTGCAAATCTATAAGCTATAGACAAGGGTTATTTTTACCTGTGGGGATTTCCAAGTTCAGGGAGTACTTATGGGAGCCAAGACCATGGCTTCTTATAAAGTCTTCTCCATAACCATCCCCATCATCATCATCATCATCATCATCGTCTTCATCGTCATCGTCATCATCATCATTGTAGTCGTCATCGTCATCATCATCAGAATCGGAATCATCTTCCACACATTCCCTGTGCTCCATCTCCTTTGGCTCTGGAGGCCTTGACCTCATTGGCCAATCTCTGCTCCCAGCCTCTTTCAGGCAGAGAGATGGAGGAAGTAAGTCTTTGCTGCAACAAGGCTGCTCCTGGTCATCAGGCCTCAGGCCAGTCACTGGGCCACGTGTGGCTGCCCCATTCAAGGCCATTGACGAGACATCTCTGTCTGCCCTAGAAGCCTCGGCTGGCACCACTCCTACCTCTACATCTCTCATGGTGAAATCAAAGGGCATTAACAGTCTGAAGCAATTCTCCATCTCTGTCAGGCACATTTCAATTTCTTCAGACATTTCTGCCAAAAGATGGGGGAGGTATTTTAGTGCTGCTAGATAGATTAGTAGATGCCCAAACCTCAAAAGCAAATGCATACATGCAGCCTCAGCCACCTCCTCTAGGAGAGAGAAGGCAAACTCTCCTATATCTGCCAAATAAAGCTTTTATTTCTGCCAGAGGAAAGGTTTACTTTTCAGCACCAAATAAGATGGGCTGTGATAGGCTGTAAAAGTGCTCTATGTTCACAATCATATTCACATATTCTCTTCACTCTCTATCTCTACCTCTTTCCCTCTCCTTCACACACACACACACACACACACACACACACACACACACACACACAC
>JAJPUD010001066.1:227893-380215 GCA_023553655.1 Myrmecobius fasciatus
CACACACACACACACACACACACACACACACACACACACACACACACACACCCCTCTCTAAAAACCTCTCCCACAGTTCATTCTACTCAAACCCTCGGTGTGTTTATCAATGATGGCTTTTTAATCGCTTAATAAACCATAAAGAACAACAGATGGACCTGCAAGGTTATTCTCAGAGATGACACTGGGTAATGATGCTGCAGTTCCTAAAACGTATGTTGTTCTGGCAGGCCATTGGTCGATCTATGAATATCAAGTGAGATGTTACAGCAGAAATAGCTTTGGTAAAGTTCGCTGTCGGCTTAGAATTATTAAGGGACACTGAATTCCCAATCCCAAGTCGGCTTTTTACTTACCTGAGAAAAGAATAAAGGTCCTATGAATTATTCAACATCTGCTTCCTTAGTTCTCCTTTCTGCCACTTTTCTTTCTGTAATTGGTCAGTTAACTTCAAGGAAAGAAATTGATCTCTGGGAGGGAGGAAAGCTCTCTAATACTTTGGGGTCATTAGAACTTTTATCTAGTGCCCTGGTTTCTAACTGGCTAAATGATCCCAGTATTTCTAAGAGTAGGGTGTTTGGGCCACAAGATCCCGGAGGAGTTTTCCAGGTAATTTTCAGACAATTGAAATGCAAGGGCATTTAAGTAAGAATCTCAAAGAGCATGGAGCAAATAGCTTCATTTAGGAAACTCACCAACCAAAGTCATGTTCAGCTCAAATAATATGCTATCTGTAGCTCTTAATTTTGAACTCAAGTCAAAAAGGAAGGGAGCAGTGTGAAAAAGGAGTTCTTACAGAATCTCAGAATTACAAAGGTCTTTAAAGGGCATCTAAGTCCAAACTCTTATCTGAGTAGGTAACCCCTCTCCAAATTCCCCAAATAAGTCAACACTCAGCCTTCATCTAGAAGCTTTTGATGACAAGGAATCCACAATCTTCTAAGGCAGATTACTTCACTCTTGGATAGTTCTAATTATTAGAAAGTTTATCATGCTAAGCCTACATTTGCTACCCTGTCCTTTGAAATGAAGCAGAACAAGTCTAGTCCTCATTCAAATATCTAGAAAAAGTTAACATGTCTTTCTATACCCAAGTTTTCTTTTCCCCAATTCCTTCTCCCTCAATTTTTCCAACATATCCTCTTACTCCATGCTCTCAAGGCCCTTCCCTATCCTCTCAGCCTTCTCTAGACCTGCTCCACTTTTCCCAAAACATGTGTCCCAGAGGCAAACACAAGAGTCCATACATAGTCTGAAGGACAAAGGAACAACAGGACTATGACCCTAGCCCTAATTCTGGGCACTACAGAAAATAATAAAGCAGACCAAACCATCCTGACCTAGAAGAAATTCTTTGGCAAACAGGAGTAGATGGAATAGCTAGCTCAGAAATTTTAACCATCGGGGATCCAAACAACATAACTAAGGAATCAACTACAGCCCCAACCCCAGAAGGTCATGGATAGATTTCAAAAGGTCCAGAAACTTGAATGGGGGAAAAATTTACTTCTTTATTTTTATTAATCTCTAACTGAAATTTAGTACCTCCTTCAATTATGAATTTTTTTAAATCTTCTAAAAAGGAGTCCATAGATTTTACTAGCTGGCCTGGGGTGTCCATGATAGAAAAAAAAAGAAAAAGAAAAAGGTCAAGAACTCTTTATCCTAGGACAACTTATTATGCTCCCTTAGGAGCACAGGAATGACAAGGACATGGTAATCTGGCCAAGTTTGAGCAAGGCCACTAGATGGCGGAAGTGAGGCATTCAAAGGTCTTGTTTTGCTTTAAAATTTGCTGAACCATCAGCACACAATCTGGCTTTCTTTCAGACTTCATTATGGAATAGTAAATATGCACAACAATGCATTTATTATCATTAGTATCACTAAAGACTGTACATATACATCTTTCAAAGATTTGCTGTGGAAAGTCTGCAGATGTGATGATCAGAAGGGAATCAGAAGTATTAAGCTAGCAGCTACTATGTGCCAGGCACTCTGCTAAGCTCTTTACAACTATTATTTCATTTGATCTTCACAACAACTCTGGGACCTGTTATTACCTCCCCCCCCCTTTCAGTTGAGGATACCCAGGCAAACAGGGTGACGGGGCTTGCCAAGGTCACACAGCCCCCAGGCCCGGCACTCCATGGCCTGAGATATCTAGCTGCCTCTTTCAGGAACAACTTCTCCTTCTTAGAACTCCCAGAGTCACATTCTGCCTCAGCCATCCCAGGCCAGGTCTGACATTTTTTCTGCCTTTGGTTGAAACTGGTGCTTCTTAGATCAGGAACCAGGCTGGAGCTCTCAAAGCAAAGCCCCAAGCTCCACAAGAAGAGATAGTGGGCACCGGAGAAACACCACACTTTGCACTAATGATTCTAATGGCATCAGTAACTTCACTTAGACCTACCACCACCTCACCCAGCTAACAGACATCCAGCATTTTACTCAAGGACCAACAAAAGAAGCAGAGCTTAAGACAGGCAAAGGATTGAAGAGATAATCAGAGAAGAGTCCAAGATCCCACAGCCAGGGAGAGACTTCCTTCCATGCTACGAGAGGAACAACAGGAGCACTTTATAAAGAGACTTTAAAAAAATTTTTTTTAAACCTATTTTTCTTTTAATGAACATGGCTTGCGACAACTTGCCTTGCATTTCTTTTTCCATTCTTTTGGCCCTTTCTTTATAGATGCTGTCTAACCGCTTTTGCTTCTCCTCATCCCTTTTTCTTTCAGCCGAAGTCCTGGCATTAACATCTTGAAAATCCACCTGAAAAAATTAAAAAAATAAGTATTAGGCCTGTCCATGGGAAATATCAAAGAGTTTCCCATATCAAAAAAAAAAAAAAAAAAACAAGTTATCTGCTGAAAAGAAGCTTGGATATCAAAAACAAGAATGCTCATTTAGATAAAGCCCTTTACCTTAGCTGTCTACTGGCACTTTCACACTCATTACATTCTGATCTTCACAACAGCCCTGAGAGATAGGGCCAAGGAAAATACTACCCAACCCATTACACAGATAGGAACACTAAGGCTCAGACTTGCCAAGAGTGACAAGATTAATAAATAGCAGAGACAATCATTAAAATCAGGATTCTTTCCCCTCTCCCATACTATCCAGAACACTTGTAACTTCAAATTTAAGACTAATATATTATAAATCTATTAGAAATATATAATAATTACAGAGTTTTACTACTGATAACAAAGTATGCAGAAGAAATTAAAAGACTTCAAGCACCAAACCATGAGAAAGCTAATAGCATTGGGATAGAGATCATATCCTTGACAATAACTAGACAATTACCTGTCTAAGAAGATGGACAGGGCTAAAGAATGCAGGTAGGAATAGCTCAGGCAAGAGACTCTGACCCCTGAAGAAGAATCAAAGGTATCCCTGTTAAAGGAGGCAAGCACCTTATGATGGGACCAGCACTAGATCTGAACTCCGAAGACTGGAGTTTGTGCTTAAGTCACTGGGGTCTGCATCTGAGACCTCAAACACCAAGGCCTGGAACACAAGATTTGGACACATAAAATTAAGGGAAGCAGAAAGAAAAGTCACTTCATTTGAGGGGAAAGTCTCTTACCTAAGCTTTGGCTTAGCCTTGCTAAGCTCTGCTGTATGGCTCTCTTATCTGCCCTCTTCCAACACAATCATGGTGTCAGGATCATTTGCAGGAACATGAGGCTAAAAGGACAGGCTCCTGGTGATTTTGGATGATGGGTAGAGATGAGGACCATTTGGTCCCCACACTGGGATTACTGGCAGTAGCTACTACCTTCTTACTCACACAATTCAACTTTCTATCACCCTCATGGTAGTAATACATGCCCCAGCATGATTTAAAATAGATTAAAGAATCTTTAATTAAGACTAAGGAAAAGACTTTCATGGAAATCTGTTTTCTGATTATTTTGTTTCAGAATTATCTTTATACAATATGAATGACTAGGGGCTCCCCATGTCTGCTCATGAATCCCAAAGAGCTGACTATCTGCTGTACCCTAAAGACTGATGGGCCTTTCCAACTCTCCTGCAACCGAAACCTCCTCTTTCCCAGTAGCTCCCCTTAGTTGAAGGTGAGCTCCCTGAGGTCAGAGACAATCTTGAGCTTCTATTTTTAATCCAGAGCTTAGTCCAGTGCTTTACACATACTTTACCACTTTACCACTTACCACTTTACACATAACATTACCACTTAATAAATGCTTTTTCATTCATTCAGTCATTAAGATTTTATTTTTAAATCCAAACTTTGACTAGGATTCACTAATAAACACAAGAAATTCCAAGTAGATGGTAGGGGGCTGTGGTTGATCTATGATGTCATTAATCTGCTTTCTGAGGTCCTCTCCCAGAGAATTCTCCCCCCAATAAGCTTGTGGTCCTCTCATACCATACAACTGACTTCGGCTTGCATAATAAGCTCATCAAACCCCTAACCTGAAAGAGGTCTTAGTCCCAGTGAGAATGACAGAGAATACAAGCTGCAAAGCACATTGTTCCAGCAGTAAGTCTCAAGAACAGTCAATCCAATAGTGAAAAATATCTACTAACATCATGGTAACTTCATGATATAGTAGACTGAAGGGTGGGCTTGAAGCTAGGAAACCATGTTTATTTTTTCATGGGAGTCAGATTATTATTAATAATTAGCATTTATATAGTGCTAACTTTGTCATACACTGTGCTAAGCTTTTTGTCCCATAAATAGTATCTCATCTGATCCTCATAAGCATGAGAGGTAGGTAGTATTATTACTATCTCCATTTTACAGATGAAAAACTGAGGCAAAAAAAGTTAAATGACTTGCCCAGAGATGGATACTAAGTATCTAAAGCTAGATTTGAACAAGGGATTTCCTGATTTTAGGCACCATTTCATTTTGGGTTAAATTCCAGCTATGTTTCCAAAAGGCTGTCAAGCAGCATGCAAGAAGAAAAATGGTATTTTCAGACAACCAGGGTTTTTGTCAAACCCAGATGCTTTTGGATTATAATTCCATTGTTTAGGTACAACAACAATCTTCCACTCCTCTCTAAGATATAATATCCCTGGCTTTTCTGTGTTATAAAATTCAACAAATCCACCTATTATCTTCTTTTCCCTTGCCTTAATGAGAAATAGCAAGGAAAAGTAAGGTTTCTAACTACTTCTGAAAGCTGAGATTGATTGATTTAAATGCTGACAAATGTTTAATGTCTCCATTATATTTTTAGCAGTAATTTGGATGAAAGAATAGGTGTCATAAGTACATCAAATCTGTGGATGACACAAAGCTGGGAGAGATAGCAAAAAAAATTCGATGGTACAATCAGGATCCAAAAAGATGTTGACACTCTAGATATAAAAAAATTTCTATGGATTAGAGTTTTCCAAAGGGGTATGGACTACTTTAATAGGTAATGAATTCCCTGTCACTCAAGGTATTCAAGAGAAAGACGGACAACTACTTTCCAGCAGTCTTGTAAAGATTTTTAACTTCAGGTGACACTAGATTGCTTTCTGGGGTTCCTTCCAATTCTAAGATTCTATGACTAGGAGAAGCAGCTTGCTGCAGTAGAAACTTAAGTCAGGAGACCTGGGTCTCAGTCTTGTCTCCATTCAAGGCCCCAGGGACAAACATTTCATCTCACTGGACCTCCTAATTAGTCTCCTTTTCTCCAAGGAAACCTGAAAGTGATTGTTCCTTCCTGAAATTTTCCTAAGATTATTTTGTCTGGCCCTCTCCTTTATCACATCCTATCTCACAGGGTAGCTGTAAGAATCACTGAGCCATTGTTTTTTGTAATATACTTCATAAACCTTAAAGCACTATGTAAATGTCAGTTATTATTAAGTCCAGTCCTCGTATATATGTGTCAACAAGAATGCATGCTGCTTAAGAGCAGGAAATGTTTAATTTTCCACCTTTGTCTCTCCAAAGCTTTGCCTATGGTAGATGCTCATTAAGTGAATTAAATCAAAGATATTCCCTGACAAGAAGTAGTGTGCAAAACTCAAGGTAGCACATGTTAAGAGAAAATAACATTGATTCAACTCAGTTTGGAAGCAAGTCAAATGCCTCCAGCTCCTCCATTTTGGCCTACTTTCCAAGTTCTCTTAGTAAATCAAACATTTTCTCATTCATAATACTTGGAAATGAATAACTTCTCTGGTAGAATAAGGAAGAATCCAGCTACAGGTTAAGTGATGACCCAGTCATGAAGGTTCCAGAGTTTGGATAATTCTGAGAGCACAGGTACAAAGTGTTATTGCATATTTTTGAACAAGTTCCTTTTATAATGTTTTCACTTCAGATTAATCATCTCTATTCACCTGTAAAATGGGTTAACAATATTTCCCTGCCACCCGGAAGCATATTAAAACATGAATAATTTAACCTTGTAATATAGATAATATGTTAGATAAATATGCAATTCTCCTGGTGAAAGGTATTACAGAACTGAAAATGTCATTTCTCTTAAATCATCAGGTGATAAAATACTTGATGCTTTACTGGAAGAAAATCAAATGGAAAAGTACAAGACCTCAATTTCAAAAATCACACTTCCTAATAATATAGGCAGTCATTTAAGCTATATATGTGGGCTCTTACAGACTCACTCAAGGTGTGTTTGAAAAAACACTACTGCCCATCTTTTATCATTTTATTCAAACCTCTTACAAATGTCAAACTGAAAACTGTTTCATTTATCATCTAGACAGTGGATTATGCCATCATTTGTTTAAGTGATTCACTATAGGCTTTAGAGAGACTGATCTGAAGTTTGGAGTTCAACAACAACAAAAAAAGAAAATTAAATGGAGATTTTAAAATTTTTCTTATCCAAAAGACAGAAAGAAGAGAAAGGCTCATTGGGATGTGACCTTACATTCTTTACAAAATATTTATGTTATTCATGGCCCCCAGATGCCATAAGGGACATGTAAAAAGATTCACTTATTCAAGCTATCCTATCTTCTTTTCATAAAAATTATCTTATTTCTTGCTATCCCTGCTCATTTCTGGCCTAACATAAGGAATGGAGAATTAAGCTACCAAATCCTGAGATTTAGACATGCAAGAGAACGTAGAGATCACCTAGTCCATTCTCTCCTTTTTACATATTACAGAGACACAGAGTCACAAAAGTTCCGATCTAGGGCAAGAGTCCTGGGCCTCAAATACAGTGCTTTTTCTAGGAAAGAAACAATTTCATAAACATCATAATTTTCTTACCTGGAATTCTGGGAGGTTCCAAAAAAGCATGCTGAACATACAGCTATCTTTTCTATAAGCCATATAATGGGAATAAATGCCATGATTTATATAGAAAATATTCTATTATGTCCCACTTTAGCATGCTAATAGATAACAGTAGGAATATCCATTAAATGGTGAAAAATTTGACATTGAGGGGATACCCATCAACTGAAAAATGGCTAAACAAGTTATGGTATATGATTGCGATAGAATACTATTGTGCTATAAGAAATGAAGGGCAAGATGCTTTCAGAAAAATCTGGAAAGACTTATATGAATTGATACAAAGTAAAGTAAGCAGAACCAGAAGAACACTGTCCACAGTAAAGTAATACTGCATGATGATCAACTGTGAATGACTTAGCTATTCTCAGCAATACAATGATCTAAAGCATTCCAAAGAACTTAGGATGAAAAATGCTATCCAGAGAAAGAATTGATGGAATCTGAATGCAGATCAAAGCAAACTTTTTTTAAACTTTATTTTTTGTTTGTCTGTTTTGGGTTTGTTTTGTTTTTTTGTTTTTTGGTCTATGTTTTCTTTCACAACATGACTAATATAGAAATGTGTTTTACATGTCTGCACATGTCTAACCAAAAAAAAAAAAAAAGAAAGAAAAGAATATATTGTATAGGAGTGATGCTTATGAATATTTTATGAATGCTTAGTTTCTTATTTCTTATTGTAAATTATATTTTCCAGCTAAAAAAAAATATCCACTAAAGCCCTCCTCTCATCATATGGAAGTGATCTGGGATAAGAGAAGCACAGTTCCCAGGTAGTCCTGGAAACACACAGAATCTCCTGCAAGGGCTAGCTTTGCTAAGTGCAGAAAGGCTCATTGCTGGATAGCTCATCACAAGGGCATAGATTTTAAGGGTCACAGGAAATCATTAAACTATTCACACTAAGACACAAAGGGAGGGGATATTAACATTGATAAAACATAAGTATTTGAAATATTGAAGTATAAATAGACACAAATGCTACATGGCTTGATGACAAAAATGAACTCTCATTTCTCCTATAGTTTTTGTAAGTTTCTATGTCATTTCCATCTCTACTCTGAGACTCTGATCACAAACTAGATACTGAATCTTGTTAGAGCCAATGTGATGATAGTTGTTACAGCAAATCACTGATTTGTTCATTAATTTCTGAGTACTGTTGTATGGATTATAATATTGTATATATTCGCCCACTAATAAAAATAAACTCTTCCAGTTTCAAATGTTTAGCTGTCTTAGAATTCCAGTCAAACTCCTTAATGAAGGAGGTTGCACTTTTCTGCCTCTGTTCACAAGCCCTGAATGGATTTTGGTCCCTATCTACCTAAATCCATTTCTCCCTTTAATGTTAGGTGCCATCTTCTCTCCCTTCATCCAATTTTCTTCAAATTTCTTTCTGCCTTGCATATGTCTCTATCTTGGATAAAATTTGTAGACATACCATAATCCCTCTATTAGACTACAAGTTCTAAAAGAGCAGATACTATGTCATTTTTCATCTTGGCATCCCCATATCAAGTTCTATGCTTTATATGTAGCAGACTCTTTAATATTTGTTAAATTGAAGCAACTTCCCACTCTATTGTGTCCTTCAGATTAAAAAAAAAACTTATCTAGGAAATTAAGGGCAAAATAAATCCACTTTACCCATCTTTCCCTATCCTCCTTAGTATTTTTATGCGTGTCTAGAGAGAGAAGGCCAGGGAAGTAAGCGTTAAATGACCATCTTTTACTGTAAGACACACAACCTGAAAATAATTCTAAAGAGAGAAAACAATAAATAAGAAGCAGCAAGGCACTCATCTTATTCTATTAGACATACCAAGTAAAAACTCAGGTAATAGACTACTGTATAGTTTGCTATCCACAGACTTAAGGACCATCCCTATAGTTTCTAGGCAGAAGAAATCATACCGTATATTTCATCCCAAACTCTTCTGTTCTATACAGGTGAAATAATGTTAAAACTAATAACCCAGGTAGCCTTGAAAGTAACAAAAGGAAAGCATGATATTGGGGAGGAACTGAAGGTCAAGGAGACTGAAGGATTCTCAAGCTAACTGTATTGGGACTTGGGGCTTTTCTTCTAGCAACTAACTAACTTTCCCTTTTCCCTCTTCACCTCTCTAGCTACCTCCTCGAGTCACTGTCTAACTATGTTAGATGGTGTTCAAATATGATGCAAGACTACATTGGCTCTCGCTAGAAAATACCCTTTTTGAATCCTTCATAGTAAATCAAATAACAAAAGTGCCTATCCAAAATTAAAGAATCCCACAATCATGTGGAAAAGTTATGACTATATTTTTTTCCACTTTAGTCACAGGCAGCCCCATTATGTATAAAACATTTATACAATAGCTATATCTGTAAGCAAGCCCTGCCATCTCAGGAGACCTGCCCTCAGGGCTGCTGAGGGGCTTCCACAGGGTGCAAAAGCAAATCTTCAAGGGAGAAGGAAGGAAGCACATTTTCCTTCTCTACCTCACATAAGAATATTCTAAAGATTCTTCAAGTTTCTATGCTTTATTAATTCCAACAGTGAAGAAAAGGTAAAAACATTGTTCCTTTTTTATAACTGAGGAAATTTAAGGAAAGTCATGAACCACCCCTATGTTCTACCTATTTCCATGGCAGGAAACAATACAGCAACAGAATACACAATTGATAGATGTTATCTCTAAAATTTTATTGAAAATGATTTTAGATTTATAGTCTAATAGTTATAAGCTATAAATGATAAAATAAATGGACCACATTTTCAGCCTACTGAAATTGAAATGGTCTATACATGGGTTTAAAACAGGCTTACAAAAAAGTTAATAAAACATACATGACCGCTAGGAAGAAATCCACTCTCTACTATATTCCTCTGCCTTTCTGACTAAAAAATTGGTTCAGAACTGGGATACTAGCACCCCAGCATTAAAGGAAACACTCCAGAATTCAGGAACTGACCACTCTTCAGAAAAAACTCTTTGGTTTTTGCTTACATTTGTAAAAAATATATACATATATATGTAGAGGCCAAATATAGATGTCAAAAATATATAATGAAAATAAACAGTAATCCCATAGAATAGAGAAATGATTTCCTCAGACATGGGAAAGTGCAATGAATACTTGCAAATAATGAAACCATTATTGAAAATTCTATTACAACATCAAGTTTTTGTTTATAAAGGAAAAAGATGAAGGAGTTCTAGCTCAGAGTTGTGAGGCAAGGCATCTTGTAATTCATAAAATATTATAGAGATGTAAAATGCTATGATGATAAAAATGATGCAAAATACCTTTTTGTTATATTTTAGGAAATGATATCCAAGAGAAAGCTTCTTGTAGGCATCTCCATATTTCTCATTCCATTCTGTAATAGATTTGAGGGCAGCTTTCTTCAGTTTCTGGGCTACTTCTTTTGGGGGAGGGAGAGGCTGCTCATAGTCTGTTTCCACTGTGAGTTCGAGGAATTCTTGGAAGTTGGAAATAATTAGTGTCCGAAATTGATGTGACCTGGTAAAGAGCTCATCCACAATTTGAAAAGCTGAGTAACGTATCTCAGCATGTTCTTGATTCAACTGAGTCATGAGTAAATGGTAAGCATGACTGATATGCTCCTCTGAAGATCTGTTGAAATATTAACAATGCTTAGCCAACAATACAAAGCCTGAAATACAAATTGGTTTAGCATTTTCTCCTTAATTTAAGTAAGCTTACATACTATTTATATATATATATATGTATATGTATACACATATACATATACATATATATATATATAAATAGTATGTAACTTTAAGCTAAATAACTCAAGATAAATCCCTATATCAATCAATAAGCTCTTAGCTCTTAAATGTTTTTAACTGGATTCCTAGGCTGAAAACTGTGTTCTCTTCACACATTCCTAATATTTCTAAGGAAAGTAATTTTCTTTAAAATCATCATTCTTTGAAACCTCAGACACATAGCAGGAATGCCAGAGAAAATAGAATGACCAATCTTTTTTAAAGGGTCATCCAATAGGTACTTAAATTCATCTGGAAACAAAGATTTTAAAGAAAAAAGAACAGAAAAATCTCAGAAGAAACAAAATTTCAAGTATTCCAAAGGTTATACTAAGTATAAGTAAGCCTCAGGATATTACCAAGAACATGCATATGAGAAGTGAAATCGAAGATACCAACAAGAACATGTATGTCTGGGGAAAGATGAATTAATTGTGCATTATGAATGAAGACCAACAGATGGGCATGTGACACTGGTACCCTCTACATGTTAAAGAACCAGAGGAATGCCCTCAACAACCAGCATTCTTCTGTGAAAGATTTACAGAAATATAAAGTTGAGAATCATCCAATAAGCAAAGGGATTGGATAGGTTGTGAACTGTGGAAGGAAAACTAAGGTAAAGAAGTTCCCTATAAAGACAAAGTCCAGAAGAAACCCAGCATTTTATTAACTACATTAGGTCACTAATACCTTGCAAAAAGAATTTGGTTTCACTGCCCACCCCCGCCTTCTTTCTTTCTTCCTAATTTTTGGCCCAGCAGTGAGATGAAGATCGGAAGTCACTATGTGGAAAAAGGAGAGAAGACAGATGGAGATAAGTGTGGTTGAAGTAGGGTATAAATGGAATGGGAGATGGCTGTCTAAGGGGGCAGCCACAAGATGACAGATTTTTCCCAATGCTGCACAAATGATTCCATTCCTTCCTGAATTCTCCAGCAGATTGCCCCCTCTATCATCCCTATTCTTTCACTTATCTTCAGTCTCTTCCTATCCATTGGTTTATTTACTACTGCCTACAAATATGCCCATGTCTCCCCCATCCTCAAAAATCCCTCACTTGAGCCATCCATCCCTGCTAACTATTGTCCCACATCCCTTTGAGGCTAAACTCCTTAAAAAGGTTTCCATTGCCTTTCCTCTTATCATCTTCTTAAGTCTCTGAAGTCTGACTTCCAACCTTTTCATTGCACTGAAACTGCTCTTTCTGAAGTTTCTAGTGTTCTCTTATTGTCAAATCCAATGATCTTTTCTAAGTCCTCCCCTTTTCAGAGATCCTGACCTCTCTGCTGCCTCTAACTATTGATCATCTCCTTTTCAATACTCTCTTCTTAGTAGATTCTTTTAATACTGCTTTCTTCTGGTTCTCCTCCTATCTGTCTGGCCACCCCCTCAATTTCCTTTCGGGATCTTTAACCTTCTCATTAATGGTGAGGAGTTCCCAAGGCTCTGTGCTGGGTCCTCTTCTCTTCTTCCTCCATTTCACTTGGTGATCTCCTTAAGTCCCATGGAGTCAATGATTACTTCTATGCTAATGACTCTCAGACATATTTATCCAATCTTAACCTTTTTCCTAATCCTCAGACTAATATCTCCAACTGCCCACCAGCTATGCTGATCTACATGTCCTGTAGAGATTTTGAACTCAATATATCCAAAACTGAACTCATTATCTTTCATCCCAAGCCCTCTTCTCCCAAACTGTTAAGGGTACTACATCCTCCCACTCACCCAGGTTCGAAACCTGAATTTCATTCTTAGCTTTTCAATTTCTCACCACTCCCACTGGCACATCAATTTGTTATCAAGCCTGTTGATTTTACCTTCATAATATCTCTCTTTAATGTTCCTACTCTGGCAGTTCCCTAGCACTGCCCCCCACCCCAAGGGATATATATATATATATATATATATATATATAAACCTTATTTGGAAATCAAACATCTTCATGATCTGGCTCTCTAGTCTTCCCACATACTATGAGATCTCTAATTCCCTACTGCAGGCATTTTCACTGACTGTCCCCACATTCCTAGAATCTTTTCCTTCCTTATCTCTACTTCTTGGATTCCCTGGCTTCATTCAAATTTCAGCTACAATTCAACCTTCTAGAGAAGTCTTTCTTCATATCCCTTAATGCTGTTGATTGTTTCCAATTAATCCTGTCTATGTCTTATTTGTTCATAACTATGTTTATGTTATCTTCCCTGTAAGACCATGAATTTTTTGAGATCAGGGACTGTCTTTTATCTCTTTTTGCATTCCTAGTGCTTGGTATAGTGCCTAGCACTTACTTAATAAGTACTCATTGATTGACTGGATGCCTTGAGCCATCCATCCCATAACTCCCTAATCACAGGACATACTTGCAGATTTTCTTCACTTCCTTCATTTTTTCAGGATCCAGCTGTGGTTCTCCTGAAGTGGTGAGGTCCTCCACTAACTGAGTAAGCTTTTTATCCATATCTGGATAGCTGCAACAGAAAGACACTAAATCATGACATGGTTCTTATAAAAATCATGTAAAATTCTTCTGAGACTGTGCTCTGTGAAAAGTATAAAGGTCCAAAGTTTTCAGTGGCTAGAGACTCACCTATTTTCCCTTTTCACAGCAATTGATGAAAGCCCAGAGTTGAGAACAGGAAGAACTAAATTTCAGTTTTGACTTGGAGACTGCCTTTGATTTAAGCAATTTGTCCAGTTCTATATGTGACTTTTTAAAATCCCTCCTGCTGTGGAAAAAAGGCTGTATCCAAATCCCAAGGGTGCTATGAGGATTAATGCTTGCAAAGAATTTTGAAGGTACAAAGTACTTAACTATTATTCTGTTCTCAGAACACCCATTTTATCTGTTCTGAAAACAAGTATGTACTGGAAAAACCTATAAAGGAAAAAATAATAAAAAAACCCCTAACAAACAGGTTTTTATTAGCTGCTAGTGATATCATATATCCCCCAAGGCATAGCGCAAGATGGTCCACATACATCTGGAGAAGCAATTTTAGAAAGGAATATACAACACTGTACATCTCCCCAGACACCCCTTAGCAGATGGCAGGCCATTTCTGATAAATAGCGATATCCCATTGCCTTCTACAGTTTCTGTCTTGTGCCAGTCCCATTATGAACTGGTAACACTGAATTTTACAATGACTTTGAGCTGTTGGGTTGGTGAAAAGAAATCCATGTTAACAAAAAAAAAATGGAAACAGCCTATATGACTAGTGACTGGGAAATGACTAAATGAACTGTGGCATATCAACGCAATGGATTATTATTGCACCATAAAAGAACAAATATGAAGGCTATAAATGAATATGGGAAAGACATCTGAAGTGATACAGAGTAAAGAAAGCAGTCAGAACAAACATACTGCCTATATAAAAAGTAACAGCAACAAAATCTGAAAAGTACACACACTAAAGAGACTAGAAACAAATAAGATGAAGGGAATTATTATTGTAATTTTTCCCAAATGAGATTTTTAATGGGAATAGGAGTGAATACTAGTTATTATTGTGAGCCAATATCCACCCCTACTTAAAAAAAAAGGAACCCAGTCTGATTGCCTAGAATAAAAAAGGGTCTAGAAGGCTCCAATTTGACAGATTCTACTTTGGAAGCTCACTCAGGAATGTTACTGGGATGTGGAGGGATAGGAAGCACAATCTGGAGTTGCCAGTATTAGCGGCAAACATTTAGGACATTTTTCCTACAACAAAGCAGATATGAACCAAAAGAGCTATTTATAATTATATACTAGGTTTGATTTCCTGAAGAACTGTTATCTGATCTGGGGTATAGATTCTCACCTAGGGCTGCTGCTATTTTGGGAGTTGTCTGTGAACTGTTAGAAGGGCACCGCTGAAAAAATTTCAAATAATGCTACAGATTCTTAGAAGTTAGATGGTTTGTGAAGTAATGAGATTAAGGTATTCAGAAAGGAAGATGATATCATTAATGTTTTATGTAAACTGCCTGAAATCTTATAGCCTTCCCAAATCCTCCAAGAGATACCTGGAAAGAGGGCTGCTTGGGAATTAGCCATTAAACATTCTCTAAGCAGTATTTGTACACTAAGATGTCTCTCATAGAGAAAGCAGGCACAAAAAGTAGATCGTAGGTGAAAAATACTAGACAGTAGAGATTTTGAACTCAATATATCCAAAACTGAACTCATTATCTTTCATCCCAAGCCCTCTTCTCCCAAATTGTTAAGGGTACTACATCCTCCCACTCACCCAGGTTCACAACCTGTATTTCATTCTTAGCCAGAGATGCAGGAGTTCAACCCAAGGAAGAAACCTTCCTTCAAATTTCCTAAGGAGATTACTGAATAATTATGGTTATTTTCAAAAGGACATATATCCTTTAATACCTGTCTAGAAGACGCCTCAGGTGCTATGTCCCAGGTGCTACAGGTTCTTCACTATAATAGCTAAGAATAGCTTTATATACACTCTGATGATACAGTGCCCTGAAGTCCCTGTATTTAAATGCTGGGCTAACGCTGTTTAGCCAGTTTGGGGACACTTAGAATGCTGACAACTCCATTGTGACATTATTAACCACCTTGTAAAAGGAGGAATAGAAACTGTCCAGCTTTGTCCTAAGTTTGGAAAATTATCATAGAATCCATGGTCACAAAGTACAGTAATCCCCAGAAAGTAGGTGAACTACAATTCCATTGATTCAAGTACCCAAGGGTCATTAAAACTTAAAAAATAGATACTAAGCTTGACATGCTTCCTGCCACCCAGGCTCCTGTATGCAAGTCCGCTTTCTTACAGTCGGTCATGACATATCAGAACTTCATTAAAAATCCATTGAATTGGGGCAGCTAGGTGGTGTAGTGGATAGAGCACCAGCCCTGAAGTCAGGAGTACCTGAGTTAAAATCTGATCTCGGACATTTGATACTTTCTAGCTGTGTGACCCTGAGCAAATCACTTAACCCCAATTGCCTCAGAAAAAAAAAAATCCATTGAATTCTTAGTATATCCAAGTTTCTAAGACTGTGGATAGGAATAGGTGAATAGTAATATATTGTTTACAAACTCAGAAATAATGAAAAAGAAAAAAAAAGCTCTGAAAGGTCAGCTGCTTCTGCTTGTGGGCGTCATTAATTGGCTTTACCTTAGATTATACAGAAAATAAAACATCAGACTGGTTGTAAACTGAGGTATTTGATAAGAGAACACATGGATTTCCCATGTTAACTTTTAAACATTTGCTTATGCTATGAAATAAAGTAGCATGTACAATGTAATTATTAATGTCTTCTAATTCCACTGAAATACCATCTTGTTTGTGTGTTTTTCAGGTTTTCACAACTTTTATCTATTTATATATGGCAAATCCAGGAGTTGCTTTAAAATAATGCATTAGAAGTATTAACCGTAATTACCTTTAATATAAAATGATCAAAAAGTTAAGGAATTATCAAATTATCTAAGTTTAGGGGAGTTGAGTGGTGTCAATAAAAATCTTGACTTGATTAACAACATAAAAGGAGGCTCTGGAAGGCAGATGATACCATCATTAAATGCTATAGATGCAGCTATAGCTGCCTGAGTGCTTTCATCTGCTAAGAAATTATCCAGGAAGGTAGAGGCAGAGTATAAGACAAAGTACTCAGCAGTGATGAAAACAGTTCTTTTGTGAATCAAAACTACCCAATCACATATAGGTCACTGAGATTGAAGCTAGGTCTCACCAAAATGCTTTGGTCAATTCTACTGGAAACTGGACTAATATGCAATCTTCTCAAAGATAACAAAGTTCAAGACTAACAGACAATACTGCCTACTTCAGGGATCACACCTTAACGAGTCTAAACAATGAACTATTCTGTTACAGCCTTGAACAAGATGGGCACAAGGGAAGTGGTGCTCTCAAGAAGAAAATCTGGCTATAGTCATTCAGAAACCGAAGGCTACCAGACTGACATCAGGAAATGGAGATGGGGACTACCATAGGTCATTCCTTATTTTGCTTGTTTTGTTGCAATTATTAAGTATATCATAAAAATTTTAGTCATGCTAATTCATTCTTAGCTATCAAATAATATTTTTTCAACTCACTAGTCATGTAGTATGGCTTTAACTGAGTATCAATATAATACCAGGTTAAGAGTCTCAACTCTTTCCCCTGAAAAATGAGATTGAACTAGATGACCTCTGAGGTTATCTGTAGCTCTAAAGCTCTTTAAATCTATGGTTCTATGAAATCAGACAAGATCAGACAAGTCTTTTTTCTTCCCTGGGCCCAAGTATCACCACAGATTTACAAAGAAACAGTATTACAAATGGTGGTTACTCAAGTTCCTTAGTTATCTTCTATGGTCGCAACAGTATCACTGCTATATTTGTGAATGTATATAGCAGTGAGACTGAATTTTAGATATGCATATATCGTATACATCTGCAAATATACACACACATTCTGCACATGTACTGGCTCTGATATATGTTGGCTTTGTAATCCTGGGCAATTTCTAAGTGACCTGAGTTCAAATGTGGCTTCAGACACTTAACTAGCTGTGTGATTCTGAGTAAATCACTTAATCCTGTTTGCCTCAGTTTCCTCTTCTGTAAAATGAGTTGAAGAAATGGCAAACCATCTCACTATCTCTGTCAAACCCCCAAATGAGGTCATGAAGAATTGGTTATGACTGAACAAAAAAATACGCCCTGCACTGTGATTTTTAAGCAAAACAGTAGGATACAAGAGTTGCAAAAAAGGCAGTCCCTTCCCTCAAGGAAGTCAGCCAGTCAGATTTTTCCCCCCTGAGGCAATTGGGGTTAAGTGACTTGCCCAGGGTCACACAGCTAGGAAGTGCTAAGTGTCTGAGGCCAAATTTGAACTCAGGTTTTCCTGACTTCAGGGCTGGTGCTCTAACCACTGAGCCACCTAGCTGCCCCAGAAGTATTTTTAAGGTCTAATATTTGCCAGGCACTATGCTAAGAGGTAGGGATACCCAAAACAGAAGCAAAAGATAATCCCTGCCCTGAAGGAACTCCCAATCCAATAGGGGAGACAACTAGCAAACAAATGCACAAATGCACTGCTCTAAATTGCAGAGAAGGTGCCCAACTTTCATTGGTAGAGTTTCCTCACTAGCATTTTCTATGGCAATTAGGATACAGGTCTAACCCCATCCATGTCCCCATCTCCTTCTTGTAACCCATATTATCCAAAGTTTTGTATCCCAGGCCCTAAAAAGAAGTGTGATATATTTCAGTTCTTTTGGGAAGAAAAGGGAAAGTAACTTGCCCAGGGTCAAACAAGCTAGTAATAAGTATTAAGTGTCTAAGACCAAATTTGAACTCAGGTCCTCCTGACTCCTAGGCTGGTGCTTATATCCATTGCGTCATGAAGCCATGCCCAAGTGTGATATATTTCTAGAGGCTGGAAGATATAAAAATGTCAAAGGAGAGATGAAGGAGAGAAAGAAGAATTTAAAAAATGAAGCTTTTCTAAAACAAGAGGGGACTGGTGAGTTTGAAAAAGGGATTCTTGTGCAACAAAGGATGATGATAGGTATACATGGCCATCCACAGCAGTAACTGCAGAGAGATGGCATGAAGGGTACTAGAAAGTCCAGAGGAAAGCAAACAAGTTGGTAAGGGAGCTTGAGGCCATGTCATATGAGGATTGGAGTTAGAGACATTTAGCTTTAAAAAAAAAAAAGTCTTTTAATTAGGGAAAGGACAGAGTCAAGAGAAACAGGGAGATATTATGAGGCAAATTTTCCCTTTGGGTCAGGAAAAACTTGCTAACAATTGAATCAATCCAGAAATGAAACTAAGTTGCCACAATAGTGGATGGTTTCCTTTTCTTTCTTTTTTCAAGGTAAAGGGGGTTAAGTGACTTGCCCAAGGTTACACAGTTACTTAGTGTCAAGTTTCTGAGCTCATATTTGAATTCAGGTCCTCCTGAATCCAGGCCCTTTCTTTAAAGAGTTTCAAGCACAGACCTGATGTGATCACTGGCCAAGTATATTATAGTAGATATTCAAATATAAGTAGGACTAGATGGCTGCTGGACACTAGATTGATGTGCAGTTTTCTTATATGTGAGGCAGCCAGCTTTAAGGATGTCACCTAAAGAATCCGATCAATGATAAAAAGATAAAAAGCAATGTTAAAAATCCTTTCCAACTTTAAAACTTGATGAATTTGTGCTAGGTCAGTGGGAGGATTCAAACTCAGGTCCGCCCGGCTCCCCGTTCATTGGTATTTCCAGATAGGATGTACCGAGGTATGCGTTATCAAAGACAGACAGACAAATGACGTCTCCCCTCTGAGAGGCGACACATGTCATGAAGGAATGAATGTTTCCTTCTATTGTACTCGTTAAGGATAGCCACTAGAGGGGAACCTCTATGGATGGGGTGAATTCTGGGGGTCCCCGGGCCACGCCCCCTGGGGCTATAGCAAAGAAGAATTCTGTATTAACGAGCTTTCTGGGAGGGATTCTCAAAAAGGGGTGAATCCCCGGGGGGTCCAGAAGTGGATCCCCTCCAAGGTCTCCAGGCGACCCCTCTCCCTCCCAACCCCGGCCCAGCGTCCGCGTCCCAAACAATTCGGGCCGATGGATCCCTCAAAGCCCAGGCCTGTCCCATCTTACAGAAGAGGAAACTGAGGCCAGGAGATGGAAAGGGGCTGGGCCCAGATCAGAGAGCCTGTATGAGGCGGGGCTCAGGCCGCCCGCCTCCTTCCCCGCCCCACCCACTACTCTACCTGTGTCAAAGGTCAAGGCCGATGGCGCCCCCGCCCCCTCCTCCCCAGAGTTAGTCCAGGCCCATCACCCGGGCAACTGCATCACCTACCGGCCGCGAGATGGGCTGCGAGACCCGCTGCAAGATTACTGCTGCCGCCGCCGCTACTGCCGTCGCCGCGCCCCCTAAGAGGCCACGCCCCCCGGAAGTCGCATCTAGTCCAGTTCGCTCTGCCCCAACCCCCACCCCAAGAGAGTGCAATCTAGAACCCGTCCAACCCTTACGTCATGATTCCCTTCAGGCCTGACCATTGGCTGAGCTCGGGCAGAAAGGGTGTGGTCAAGGTGTAGGAGGGGGCGGAGCTGTCTTGAATGGAAGGCGGCAGGAAGGTGGAGGACAGAGAGCAATACAGTGACGTAATCACGTTCTTTACGTACTGCGTGGGAGGAGACGCGAGAAGAACCGCTAGGAGATCAGTAGAGAATTAAAAAAAAAAAAAACGGGCGGTCGGGCCCACCAAGATTTTAAAGGTACAGTACTATAAACCCTGTACTTCAGACCTGAATCTTTTGCCCGGTGGGTTCCCTCAGGTCCCTTTCCAGTCAAGTCAATTCAACAAGCTTTCATTCTGCATTTATTATGTGCCAAGCATTGTGCTAAGCGCTGAGAACAAAAATACATCTCTCAGGACCTTATTCTAGGGATTTTCCCTAAGAAGAGAAGAGTAGAAATAATTTAAAGCTTTAAGAGCCGCTTGGGGAAATAGAGTTTTAAAAAAAATGACTTATCAGGGTCACCTTAGGAGATGTCACCTAATCAGCGCTTGAATCCAGGTCTTCCTGATTCCAGCTTTCTATTTATTAATCCAAGATGCATCTTGTATTCGTGCCAAAGCAGTGTTTTGCTTTGAGGCTTTGTAAATATTTTGAAGTGGTTCTTTTCTTCTAGGTTCATGTCATGAATGACTTGTCCAGGGTAACACAGCTAACAGGTGTCATATTTATTTATTTAGATTTTTTTTTTTTGACTAGGTGAAAGAGGAGGTTCTTTGCTTCCTAGCCTTAATCACTGAATGGGCGTTGTCTCAGTCAGACTGAAACCTGTTGAAGACCTTAGCTTAAAAATGCCAAGGTCTCCCATTGCACCCAGGGTCATCGCCAGGCGCCCTGATCTGTATCTGGCCACTGGGCCCAGATGGCTCTGGAGGAGAAGGGGACGCAGGTGACCTTGCACAGCCTCCCTCACTTGAATCCATTTCATTTGCGCGACATGACATCATCTCCCTGATGTCATGGTCCTCTTCAAGAACGAAGGACAAGCAACAAAGTGGCAGGAAACAGATCTGGAGAGTCAGTGATCTCAAATTCATGCTTCATCCCCTAATAAAAGAAGGGAGAGACGAAAAAGAGGAGGAAGAGGAAAAGGAAGAAAAAGAGGAGGAGGAGGAAGAAGAGAAATAAAGTGATATAGAGAGATACATAGACAGAGGGAAGGATATATTTTGTGTGTGTGTGTAATATATGTGTGTATATATAATATATGCATTATATATAGTTTTGCAAACTTTAAATAGCTATTTCATATCAGTTATTATCACCATCGATGCCAACAGATAACTGCTGTATCTAATATATCACTAATAGAAAAGAGAAAAGTTGAAGGTGTTCTACATGAAGATTGGTAAGGAGCAAAGGGGCAGGTTTTCTGTAGGAAGTGACATTTGAATTGAGCTTTAAAGGATGGTTTTTAAAAAAAATGTGTGTTCCAAACATGAGGAGCATAGGAAGGGGAGAATGTGTTCCAAGGGCAGAGCCTTGTGTTTAGCTGAAGTATAATGAAACTAATGTGAGGTAAGGCTGGACAGATGAAATGCCACCTGCCTGTGGAAGGAGAGGGAGTTGAATATTAGGCAAACAAGATGAAACTGTACTCAGGAGGCAATAGGGAAATTGTGCCAGGCTCATGTCTTCTAAGCACAACCAGTATACTAAAAATTCAAGCATTTAATCCAGATAAAGTGGGATAAAATAACTAGGTAATTAAGACAAGATTATTTTTGTTTCCATCATCCAGATTTTAGAGGCACAAGTGGAGTCTTTATCACTCTTGCTGAAGGAAATAATGGGCTTTGGGAAAAGAAAAAAGTGCAAATTTGGAATGTGAAAAGCTGGTGAAGAATTTAGTATATAAGAAAAATAATTGGATTTCTGCACCTTAATTTAAAAAATAGAAATGACAGACTCCTAGCCAGGATTGAAGAGAAACTAATTTAAAGAAGGTAAAAATCATTTGCCCTTGAAAACAGCATTATCAGATGCCAAACTGTCATAAAGCAGTCATTGTCAAACTATTTGATACTAATTTAAAAAAAAAAACAGAAAAAAAGGATAGCCTACTAAGAACAAAAAATAATCAAGAAGAGTAGCCCGATGAACTAAATATTCTTAGGGAAATTCTTGGGTGAAGGTGGATAAACTATTTGACAAGAACTGCTGGGAAAAACTAAAAAGCAGCTTAATAGAGATTAGATTTAGACTAAAGTATTACTTAATATTCCATAATAAATTTAAATTTGACTAAAGATCATATTTTAAAAATTAAAAAATAGATCATATACACTTTATAGCTATGTTTAAGAGATGAATCCTACACAAGGGATAGACATTATTACAAAAAAAAATTAAGGTAATTTTGATTAAAGGAAATTATCTTTTATAATTTGTTTAATACAAAGTTATTTTTAATCCAGTTGCCACTTCCTTTCTTATAGCCTTAATTTTGTTCATAAAATTGAAAAGCTGAAGAAAATTAGTACAATAAGAAAGGAAGCAATAACGGGAAAATATCTTTGTATCTATCAAATAAATATTTTTGATAAACGTTTGATATAGATAAAAGAAATATATGGTGAGCAGTCATTCCCCCAATAGATAAGTGGACAAAGGATATAACAAATAGTTCTCAAAAGAGAATTGCAAACTATTAGCAATCTTATGAAAGAATACTCTAGTGACTAATAGAGAAATACAGATCAAAATAACTATGTCATTTCACCTCATATACAGCAAATTGGCAAGGGTGGCAAAAGATGAGAATATTTTATGATGGAAAAACACAAGCACACTAATATTTCATTGGTGGAGCTGTAAATTGGTCCAGCCATTCTGGAAATTAATTTGGAATTATATGAAGAGAGTGATTAAAAGGCCAAGATCCTTTAACCCAGAAATTCCATTGATGTGGAATACAAGAAAATGAAGAAGATGCATCAAAATATTTATAGCAATTTTTTGTGTGTGGTAGAAAAGAATAAAGTGGAAAAATAGTTTCCCATCAACTGAGGAATAGCTAAAAAAATGAAATGGAATAGAATATTACTGAGCTGTAGATAATGATGAATATAGAGAAACATGTCAAGGTTTTAAGATCTGATTAGGCAACAAATAAGCAAAACCAATTCACAATAAATACAACAGTATATATTTAAACAATAGCAACAAAAAAAATTGAAACTGGCTGCTATGAAATTATAATGACTAGTCTTTGACCCAAGGAAAAAAATATGAGAAGTATCTCTCTCCTGCTTCTTTGTAGAGTAGAGCATTCCATATAATGCCAGACTGTTTGTTATATTGGTTAGCTTTGCTGCAGTCCTTCCTTCCCTTCCCTCTCTCCCCACACTAATTTTATATAAAGGATGACTCTCCAGAGGCAGACAGGGAGAGAGAAATTCATTGGGAAATGTAGGTCATTCAATAAGAAGATCATTGTTACTGGATCACAAAGTACATGGAAAGGAAGAAGATATGAGAAGACTGAAAAAGTAAGACGGGTGCAGGTTATAAAGGACTTTGAATGCCAGAAGATTTTATATTTCATCCTAGAGGTAACAAGGAGTCCCAGGATCTTATTGAATGGGAGGGTAATTGATTGATCTGTGTTTTAAAAAGATCAGTTTGACAGCTAAGAAGTGGATGGATTGAAGCAGGGAAAGACTTGAGGGAGGAAACAGGGAGACCCACCAGCAAGCTATTGAAACTGATCAAACATGAGGTAGTATCAGACCAGAGGTAGTACCTCTATTCCCTGGGGAAGAGGGAACATTTGAGAAATGTAATCAAGATAGAAAAATAGAACTTGACAACTGAATGAATATGAGAGTGAGAGAGAGTGGGACATTGAGGATAATACTTAAGTTGTGAGATTGGGGTGCTGGGAGAATGCTAGTATTCTTTTTATTTGGTATTGATCATGAAACACAATTAGAGTCAAAGAATTTGAGAGTTGGAAAGGACCTCAGTAACCATATAGTCTAACTCCTATGTGAAAGGAATCCTCATGAAATAATACCTGAGAGGCAGTCATTCATCCTTTACTTGAAGACCTCCAAGGAAGGGGAACCCATCACTTCTAAAAGTAGCCTATTCAGGGCAGCTAGGTGGTGCAGTGGATAGAGCACCAGCCCTGAAGTCAGGAGGACCTGAGTTCAAATTTGGTCTCAGACACTTAACAGTTCCTAGCTGTGTGACCCTGGGCAAGTCACTTAATCCCAATTGCCTCAGAAAAAAAATAAAAATAAATAAAAGTAGCCTATTCTGTTTTTGCCCAACTCTAATGGGGGGTATTTTTTTCTGACTATCAGATAGAATGATAGTATTCTTAACAGTAATAGGGAAGTTAGGAAGGGCATGGTGTTGGGAGAAAAGTTGAGTTCAATTTAGGAAATATTGAGTTTAAAATGTCTATGGGACATTTTAAGTCTTAATATTAAATCTTAATAAAAGTTAATGGACTGACTGACATTTAGTCCAAGATGTTTAGTTGGCAGGTGGAGATGTATGATTGGAGGTTAGGAGGGAAGTTTGGCAAAGAGATAATAACTGAATCTGTGAGAGTTGATGAGATCACTAAGCAAAATAGTATAAAGGGAGAAGAGAAGAGGACCTATGGCAGAAACTTGGGGGACATCCGCAATTAGTGGATATGGCCTGGATGAAGATCCAGCAAATGAGAAACACAAAGATGGGTAGGACAATAAAAATAAAACTTTTCACTGAAGTCCAGAGAGAGGAGAGCATCAAGAAAGTGATTGACAGTGTCAAAGGCTGCAGAGAGGTCAAATAGAATGAAGTAATGGAAAAACAAAAGGTATTGATTTTATTTTTTTAAGTCATAAAAAACAGACAAGTATCAAATTATGTAGCTTTTACAACTACAACTAATGGGGCAATTCTTAGCTAAATATGGAATAGAGACAATCATAAAAAAACAAAATCATTTTAATTGCACAAAATTTTAAAAATCCTTTTCACAAATGAAACTAATTTATTTAATAAGAGAAATTGACAAGAGCAAAAAATTTTGCATCAAATATCACTTATAAAAGTGTAGCATACTAAATGTATTGGAATTTACACAAATATATAAGGTCAAGAGTCATTAATAGAGTACCTAACATGTGTTGCCTACCTACTAAGCAACCTTTGCCTAGTAAATGAGTTGAAAAAGGATAAGAAAAAGAAAAGTTTTCTTTTTTTATTTGTTTAATTGTTGGGGTTTGGGGTTTCTTAATTTAATTTTTTGTTATATTTTAAGCTCTGAACTTTCTTCTTCTCTCCCCACTTGGCACTAGAGAAGGCCACCATTTGACACACATATTCATACATACATACACACACATGCACACACACATACATTTATAAAACCATATTATGCATACTTCTATTTAACACTTCTTTCTCTGGAAATGGATTACAACTTCCTTCATAAATTCTTTTTTTTTTTTTTTTTTTTTTTTGCTTTTTGCTGAGGCAATTGAGGTTAAGTGACTTGCCCAGGGTCACACAGCTAGGGACTGTTAAGTGTCTGAGACCAGATTTGAACTCAGGTCCTCCTGACTTCAGGGCTGGTGCTCTACCCACTGAGCCACCTAGCTGCCCCCTTCATAAATTCTTTGTAGTTGATTTGAGAATGTATAATAATCAGAAAAAGTTATTCACAGTCATTCTTCAAACCATATTGTTGTTACTATAAACAACATTCTCTTGGTTCTACTCATTTTACGCTTCATTATTTCATGCAAGTCTTTCCATGTTTTTCTAAAGTCAATCTACTCATTATTTCTTACAACACAGTAATATTCCATCAAAATCATATGTTGAAATTTATTTAGTAATTCCCCAATTGATGGATATGCCCTCAATTTCCAGTTCTTTGCTACCACAAAGAGAACTGCCATGTTTTAGAATATATAATTCTTTTTTCCCCCAGTCTCCCTTGTGATCTAAAACCTAAAAGTGGCATTACTGGGTTAAAGGATTATAGAGCTTTATAGCATTGGGGGCATAATTCCAGATTGCTCTTTAAAATAATTGGATCAGTCCACAGTTTCACCACCAGTGTACTAGGGTTGCAAAATGCATCATTTTTCCCTTCTAAAATTTTAATCAAGCTAATAGGTGTGAGATTATGAAAAAGGAGGGAGGGAAGGAGAGACGGAGGAAAGAAGAAAGAAAGCTAAGATTCTAGGGATACTTGTATACTAAGATCTTTGTAACATCAAAGCACTGGAAACAAAGAACTTGATGCCTTCATTTATAAATATATATATATTGCTTTTTGCTGAGGCAGTTGAGGTTAAGTGACTTGTCCAGGGTCACACAGCTAGGGAATGTTAAGTGTCTGAGACCAGATTTGAACTCAGGTCCTCCTGACTTCAGAGCTGGTGTGCTATCCACTGCACCATTTATATATATAGCTTCCCCATTTATAAATATATCTTAAAAATATCTTCGTATCTAAATATATCATGTCATCTTTTGTAATGAAAAAAAATTTGAGGAAAAGCACGTAAGCAAAACCTTCCATCATATCAAAAATGTCTGATCCATATGTAATATTTACACTCACAGTTCCCATTTTTGCAAAGAAGGGAAAGAAGTTCACTTTTCCAACTCTTCTCTGGGGCCATGCTTGGCTATTATATTTACACAGTGTTCAATTTTATTTTTTGGTGCTTTTTCTCACTTATGATTACTGTCATTACATATTTGGTCCTGCTTACTTTCTGTATCAGTTCATATAAGTTTTTCATTCTTCTCCTTCATCTTTCTTTTCAATACAGCTACAATTCATGGGCCATGATTTGTTTACCTCTTGCTCACTGGAAAGGTCAGAGACATCTGTTTCTTTTATTAGTTCATGAATACCAATGCATCACTCAGACAATCCACCTGATTCTCCTTAGTCTGGCTACATGATCAATACACTTCCATTTCTACTGAGACATGCATAGAGTAGGGATTTAATCTATGCTAGTTGACTGATGAACTAACTCAGACATATCCTCAAAGACATAGAGAGGCAACCCTGGTACATAAAAAGAGTGCTGGTTTTTGAGTCAGAGGAACCTGGATCCAAAAGCTTATTCTGCCACTTATCTATAAGATCCTGGACAAGTATTTCAATCCCACATCTATAAAGCAAAGGGGTTTAAAGTAGACACTTATAAGATCCCTTTCAACTTTAAGTCTCTGATGCTATGTTTTTTAAAGCCACTTCTTACACGTAAATGACAGCTTCTGTACACCCACCATGTGCCTCCTCATTCTTCTTTAAATGCTGTGTTTCAAGTCCCAGCTGCTAATTCCATTTCTAACAGCGTGATGCCAGCAGCATAGGGAAGAATCCTGTCTCAGAAAGAACATTCATCAAGACCGTCACCATCCCTCATTAAGAGATGCCTTGTCCCAATCTCCCAATGTCAACCCGAAGTGGCAAAGATAAATGCTGTCTCCTAGATGAAACCACGCTGAAACATTACAATTTTATCACAAATGATAGCAAAAAACTTTTAAGAACACATCTTTGATTGGATTTGTCAAAGACAGCAGGGGAGAATCTATTTCAAAGTTTACAGGGCATCATATGGAAGATCTAGCTGGAGGAGGCAATATTCCCATGGCTTCCAAGATTTGGGGAATTTTTAAGAAGATGTGCAGCTGCTTAGTTTTTCTAGCTTTGAATTCCCAGAAAAAAAATCATATGCAGTTGAAAGCTTGCACTGTAGGCTATAGAGAGGAAAGCAAATAAAATTCTAATATCCTACAGCATGTGTGAATTCACCTCCTTCCTCCCAGATGGTACAAGAGAACCACTGATCTTTTAATATAAGAAGAGGCTACAGGTTAACAATACCATTCCAATTTTTTTGTTAGGTGGAAGGGAAAGAAAGGGTTTAAACATTTCTATAGTGCCTACTGTGTGTCAGGAACTATGCTAAACAATTTTTATATATTATCTGAACCCCAATCCTGCAATATGGGGTTTTATATTTTGAGTTGCGGAAATTTTATAGATTTATAAGTGAAGAAACAGAGGCAAACAGAAATTAAGGGATTTTCCCCAGAATCCCTCAGCTAATAAGTATCTGAGGGCAGATTTGAACTCAGGTCTTCCTGATTCCAGGTCCAGAGCTCTATTTACCATGCCATCTCAAAGTTTGCAAAATGTTTTACTCACAACAACTATATGGGTATAGGATGATAGTAGATCATGGGTAGTAGAGATAGGTAGTAGAATGTGACCTGTCCATATTTCCATGTCTAATATCCCATTCTGCTGTAGGAAAAGTCTGTGATACTATGGTGGAGGTCTATCTGGAGCCCACACATAGGATGCAAAAGCAGCCTCATCAACAGTATCAGAGTAGAAGCTCTCAGCCCAGAGACTGTAATGGGGTCAGACAACTGGTCGAAAAGAGATTATATGGCATCCTTTACTGGAACTGGTGCTAAAGCTAGTGCTGATTGGCAACTCTATTGCCCCTATAGTGTTCTGGAGCAAAAAGGAATACATAATAAGTTACAAGGGAACAGGGTCCTATTCACAGTTCCAAAGTAGAAAAAAGTGTTAGCACTTTCAGCTACAGGGAAGTAGAGACCCTTCCTGGGTAAAGACCAAAGTGCAGACCCAGAGAGCAGTGACTATACCTCTTCCAGGATCACACCATCTTCAAAGCACCCAAAATTTGCAGACCCTAGAACTAGCTCTGAAAATGGTAACATAAAAAAGCTGGGAAAAGAAATGAGTGATGCAAGAAAATTATGGAAAGATAATTAACAACTTGGTAAAAAAAAAAAAAGACACTTTAAAAAAACAATTGGCCACATGATAAAAGGGGAACAAAAATCCACTAAAGGGAAACTCCTAAAAAAGCAGAATTAGTTATATGGAAAAAAGATGCAAATATCATTGAAGAAAATAATTCCTTAAAAATTAAAATTGGGGGAGCCAAGATGGCAGAGTGAAAACGTGACTCTCTTCGTCCTCCTCCGAACTTCTCTCAAATCAACAATAAAATAAGCCTCTGAACTGATGTTCAAGTCAACGAATTCAGAAATATTTGGACACTGCTCTCTGAAGAACTTCATATCAGGTTTGTCTAACTTGGACAGAGGGATAAACAAGCGGACTCAGGTATAGGCCGGAAGTGAGGGTGGGACTCAGCTCAGCTCATCGTGGCAGAAACTCCAAACTCCAAATTCCAAACACCTGGAGTTTATCTGAGGCACTTGGGACACTCTGCCCTGATTGGGGGCAGGTGTTCTGGCAAACTTGCCTTGTTTAAGGAGTAATCCCGATTTAGTCCTAGCCCTCACCGGCCCAGCACCTTAAGTTAATTCGCCGAATTGCCCCAGGGCAAAGATTTTTTCCGAGCCTTAAAGAGACATCCACACTGTCTAAAAAAAAATGAAGAAGCAAAAGAGGGCTCCCCCCATAGACAGCTTTTATCAAGAGAAAAAGTGATGACCCCAGATCCTGAGGTTCCTTTAGACAAAACTCCAAAGGAAGTTTTTTAAGGACCATCACTGGTCCCCTTTTCAAAAGGCCTTTCTGGAAGATTGCATAAAGAACCTCAAAAGAGAGCTGGAGGATAAATGGGAAAATAAATTGAAATCAGTGCAAGAAGGATGCAATATCTTGCAAGAACGATATGATGCCCTGCAAAAGAGATATGAAAAAGACACCAATTTGTTGAAAAATAAAATTAGTGAAGTGGAAAAAGAGTGCAATGAACAAAAAAATTCAATTGGCCAGTTACAAAAGGAGCTTAAAAAGGTAACTGAAGAAAACAACACTTTAAAAATAAGAATTGAACAAATGCAAGTGAATGACTCAATAAGACTTCAAGAATAAGTCAAACAAAAACAAAAAAATGAAAAATTAGAAGAAAATATGAAATATCTCCTAGGAAAAACAACTGACTTGGAAAATAGATCTAGGAGAGACAATCTAAGGATTATTGGACTTCGTGAAAGCCATGATGAAAAAAAGAATCTAAACACTATCTTCCAGGAAATCATGAAAGAAAACTGCCCTGAGATTGTAGAATCAGAAGGCAAAATCACCATTGAACGAATTCACTGATCACCTCCTGAAAGAGACCCCAAAATCAAAACCCCAAGGAATATCGTGGCTAAATTTCAGGACTATGGCACCAAGGAAAAGATTCAGCTAGCAGCTAGAAAGAAACAATTCAAATACCGAGGATCAATAATTAGAATCACACATGATTTGTCAGCCTCCACATTGAAGGATCGAAGGGCCTGGAACCAGATATTCTGAAAGTCAAAGGAACTTGGATTACAGCCAAGAATAACCTATTCAGCTAGAATGAGCATTATCCTCCAGGGAAGAAGATGGTCATTCAATGATATAGGTGAATTTCACCTATTTCTATTGAAAAGACCAGATCTGAACAAAAAATTTGACCTCCAAACACAGAACTCAAGAGAAGCATAAAAAGGTAAAAAGGAAAGGACTCTTGAGAACTTTATTTCTACTAGGGGGATGCTTAAAGTTTGGAGGTATAATTAACTAGATATTACTTTGATAATATGAAAAAGAAAACTAGAGGGGGAAAGGTTGTCATACTGAGAAAAAGAGGGAAAAAGTGGTAAAAATAAGATCTAAAAAAAAAGGAGGTAAAAACAAGATAAAATCTCTTGAAGAGGCAAAGAAAATCTAATATAATTGAGAGAAAGATGGGAGGGAGATGAGCATTGTGTAAATTTTACTCTCATCAGGTTGGGCTCTAAAAGTGTATATCAGACACTTGATTTCACATAGAAACTTGTCTGTTGCTAGAGGGAAGTGGGAGGGAAAGGAGGAAAAAGAAAGGGACAAACTATTAGAAGGGAAAATAGAAGAATCAGGGGAAAGGAGTTAAAAAAGGGGGGAGGGGATCTAAAGGGTGGTGGATTGTTTGGGAGAGGGGGTCATCAAAAGCAAAGTACTGAGGAGGGGGGAAGGGAGAAAGGGGAAAGGAAAAGGGAAAACATAACTTGGGTAAATAAGATGGCAGGAAATAAAGAATTAGTTATTCTAACTGTGAATGTGAATGGGATGAACTCTCCCATAAAGCGGAAGCGGATATCAGATTGGATTAAAAACCAGAATCCCACAATATATTGTCTACAAGAAACACATCTAAAACATAGTGACACATATAGAATGAAAGTAAAAGGCTGGAGCAGAACCTATTATGCTTCAGGTGAACAAAAAAAAGCAGGGGTAGCAATCCTTATCTCAGATCAAGTAAAAGCCAAGATAGATCTAATCAAAAGTGATAAAGAAGGAAACTGCATTTTATTAAAGGGTACCATAGATGATGTAGCAATATCAATATTAAATATATATGCACCAAGTGCAATAGCATCCAAATTCCTAGGGGAGAAATTAAGAGAGATACAAGAAGAAATAGACAGCCAAACTATACTAGTGGGGGATCTCAACCTTGCTCTCTCAGAATTAGATAAATCAAACCACAAAATAAACAAGAAAGAAACTAGGGAGATAAACCAATTGTTAGAAAAGTTAGGTATGATAGATTATGGAGAAAGTTGAATGGAGACAGTAGGGAGTTTACTTTTTTCTCAGCGGTCCATGGAACCTATACAAAAATTGACCATGTGTTAGGGCATAAAAACCTCAAAATCAAATGCAGAAAGGAAGAAATAGTAAATGCATCTTTTTCAGATCATGATGCAATAAAAATCACATGCAATGTAAGGCCAGGAGAAAATAAACCAAAAGTTAATTGGAAATTAAATAATCTAATCCTGAAGAATGAATGGGTGAAAGAGCAAATCATAGAAACAATCAATAATTTCATCCAGGAGAATGACAATAAGGAGACAACATATCAAAATTTGTGAGATACGCCCAAAGCGGTTATAAGGGGCAATTTTATATCTCTAGATGCTTACTTGCATAAAATAGAGAAAGATAACATCAACGAATTGGGCTTATTATTAAAAAAAAAAACTAGAAAAAGAACAAATTAAAAACCCTCAATTAAATACCAAATTGGAAATTCTAAAAGTAAAAGGAGAAATTAATAAAATTGAAAATAAGAAAACTATTGAATTAATAAATAAAACTAAGAGTTGGTTCTATGAAAAAACCAACAAAATAGATAAGCCTTTAGTTAATTTGATAAGAAAAAGGAAAGAGAAAAATCAAATTGTTAGTCTCAAGAATGATAAGGGAGAACTTTCCTCCAATGAAGAGGAAATTAGAGCAATAATTAGGAGTTACTTTGCCCAACTTTATGCCAGTAAGTTTGATAATCTAAATGAAATGGAGGAATATCTACAAAAATGTAGATTGCCCAGGTTAACAGAAGAGGATATAAATTATTTAAATAGCCCCATATTAGAAAAAGAAATAGAACAAGCTATTAACCAACTCCCTAAGAAAAAATCTCCAGGGCCAGATGGATTTACATGTGAATTCTACCAAACATTCAAAGAACAATTAATTCCAATACTATACAAATTATTTGAGAAAATAGGGACAGAAGGTATATTGCCAAATTCCTTCTATGAGACAGATATGGTGCTGATAGCTAAACCAGGTAGGGTGAAAACAGAGAAAGAAAACTAGAGACCAATTTCCCTAATGAATATTGGTGAAAAAATTTTAAATAAGATATTAGCAATGAGATTACAGAAAGTCATCCCCAGGATAGTACACTATGACCAAGTAGGATTTATACCAGGGATGCAGGGCTGGTTCAATATTAGGAAAACTATCAGCATAATTAATTATATTAATAACCAAATTAACAAAAATCATATGATTATCTCAATAGATGCAGGAAAAGCATTTGATAAAATCCAACACCCTTTCCTATTAAAAACACTAGAGAGTATAGGAATAAATGGGCTTTTCCTTAAAATGATCAGTAGCATCTATTTAAAACCATCACAAGCATCATATGTAATGGAGACAAACTAAAACCATTCCCAATAAGATCAGGAGTGAAACAAGGCTGCCCACTGTCACCATTACTATTTAATATTGTATTAGAAATGTTAGCTTTAGCAATAAGAGAAGAAAAAGAGATAAAAGGAATCAGAGTAGGTAATGAAGAAACTAAATTATCACTCTTTGCAGATGACATGATGGTATACTTAGATAACCCTAGAGACTCAACTAAAAAACTACTAGAAACAATTCACAACTTTAGCAAAGTTGCAGGATTCAAAATTAATCCACATAAATCATCAGCATTTTTATATATTACCAACAAAGTTCAGCAGAGATACAAAAAGAAATTCCATTCCAAATAACAGATGATAGGATAAAATATTTGGGAATCTATCTGCCAAGGAAAAGTCAGGAACTATACGAACTAAACTACAAAACACTTTCCACACAAATAAAATCAGACCTAGTCAATTGGAAAAACTTAAAATGCTCATGGGTAGGCAGAGCGAACATAATAAAAATGACAATACTACCCAAACTAATCTACTTATTTAGTGCCATACCAATCAAACTCCCAAGAAATTATTTTACAGATCTAGAAAAAATAGTAGCAAAGTTCATTTGGAAGAACAAAAGGTCAAGGATTTCAAGGGGATTAATGAAAAAAAAGGCAGATGAAGGTGGCCTTGCTGTACCAGATCTAAAACTATATTATAAAGCAGCGGTCATCAAAACCGTTTGGTACTGGATAAGAAATAGAGCAGTCGATCAGTGGCACAGGATTGGTTATCAGGACAATCTAGGCAATAACCTTAACAATTTAGTGTTTGATAAACCCAAAGACCCCAGCTTTTGGGATAAGTACTCACTATTCAGAAAAAACTGCTGGGAAAATTGGAAACTAGTGTGGAAGAAATTAGGGCTTGACCCATACCTAACACTACATACCAAGATAAGATCTAAATGGGTTCAAGATCTAGATATAAAGAGTGATTTTGTAAGCAAGTTAGAGGAACGTAATATAGTTTACCTCTCAGACCTGTGGAGATGGAATAAATTTATGTCCAAAGAAGATCTGGAACTCCTAATTGAACACCAGATGGATAATTTTGATTATATTAAGTTAAAAAGTTTCTGTACAAATAAAACTAATGCAGACAAGATTAGGAGGGAAGCATCAAACTGGGAAATCATCTTTACGTTTAATGGTTCTGATAAAGGCCTCATTTCTAAAAAATATAGAGAATTGTCTCATATATGTAAGAATTCAAGCCACTCTTCAATAGATAAGTGGTCAAGGGATATGAACAGACAATTTTCAGATGATGAAATTAAAACCATCTCTAGTCATATGAAAAGTTGCTCCAAATCACTATTGATCAGAGAAATGCAAATTAGGACAACTCTGAGGTACCACTACACACCTGTCAGATTGACTAAAATGACAGGAAAAGGTAACGATGAATGTTGGAGGGGATGTGGGAAAACTGGGACACTAATACATTGTTGGTGGAACTGTGAATGGATCCAACCATTCTGGAGAGCAATTTGGAGCTATGCTCAAAAAGTTATCAAACTGTGCATACCCCTTGACCCAGCAGTGTTTCTATTGGGCTTATATCCCAAAGAGATCTTAGAGGAGGGAAAGGGACCCACATGTGCAAGAATGTTTGTGGCAGCCCTTTTTGTAGTGGCTAGAAACTGGAAACTGAAGGGATGCCCATCAATTGGAGAGTGGCTGAATAAATTATGGTATATGAATGTTATGGAATATTATTGCTCTGTAAGAAATGACCAGCAGGACGATTTCAGAGAGGCCTGGAGAGACTTGCATGAACTGATGCTGAGTGAAACGAGCAGAACCAGGAGATCATCATACACAGCAACAACAGTATTACATGATGATCAATTCTGATGGTCATGGCTCTCTGCAACAAAGAATTGTCTCAAACCAGTTCCAATAGTTCACTGAAGAAAACCATATACACCCAGAGAGAGAGATATGAAATATGGACCACAACGTAACATTTTCATGATCTCTATTGACATTTGCTTGCATTGTGTTGCCTTTCTCTGATTTTCTTTTTTTTCTTGTAGATAGGATTTTCCTTGCATAACTTGTCAAGTATTTTAACATTATTAACATGTAGTGGACTTCCTGCCATCTAGGGGAGGGGAAGGGACTGGGGGTAAATTTTGTAATGGAAAGCTTTGTAAAGATCAATGCTGGGGAAGTACCCATACATATGTTATACAAATAAAAAGCTTTAATAAAAAAATTAAAATTGGGCAAGTAAAACAATAAAACAAAATCAAAAGAATCAAAAAAAATGTGGAATATCTCATTGGAAAAACAACTGACCTGGAAAATAGATCTAGGAGAAATAATTTAAGAATTATTGAACTACCTGAAAGCCATAATCAAGGAGTATAGACATCACTTTTCAAGAAATTATCAAGGAAAACTGCCTGATATTTTAGAACCAGAAGATCAAATAGAAATGGAAAGAAAGAATTCATTGATCACCTCCTGAAAGATTCCCAAATTAAAATTCTCAGGAATATTAGAGTAAAATTCCAGAACTCCAACATCAAAGAGAAAATACTTCAAGTAGCCATAAATAAAAAAAATTAAAATATCATGGAGCCACAGTCAGGATTACACATAACTTCCACATTTAAAAACATCAATGACTTGGAATGAAAAATTCCAGAAAGCAAAAGAGTTATGATTACAATTAAGAATAACCTATCCATCCTTCAGGATTGTAGACTTTCAGGAGAAAAAATGGACATTTATTGAAATAGAAGACTTTCACTCTAACATCTGGAATAATAACCCACGGTTTGACAAAAATTGCTAGGAAAATTGGAATATAGTATGGCAGAAAGTAGACAATGACCAACAAAGTCATTTTACAAAGATAAGGTCAAATTGGGTTCATGATTTAGACAAAAAGGGTGATACTATAAGCAAATTAGGAGAACAAAGAATAGTCTACATCTCAGACCTGTGAAGAAGGAAGGAATTCATGGTCAAAGAACTAGAGAATATTATGAAATGAAAACATTGATAGCTTTGATTATATTAAATTAAAGTTTTTATCCAAACAAAACCAATGCAGCCAAGACTAGAAAGGAAGCAGTAAACTGGGGGAAAAATTTACCTCCAAGAGCTCTGATAAAGTCCTCATTTCTAAAATATATAGAGAATTGACTCAAATTTATAAAAATACAAGTCATTCTCCAATTGATAAATGGTCAAAGGATGTGAATAGACACTTTTCAGATGAAGGCTATAAAATTGTATCTACCTTTGCTCCAGCAATACCAAAGAGATCTCAAAGAAAGCAAAGAAAAAAGAAAAGGACCTTTATGTACCAAAATATTTATAGCACTTCTTTTTGTGGTGGTAAAGAATTGGAAATCAAGGGGATAGTCATCAAATGAGGAATGGCTTGATTGTCCCATTGAGGAATGAACATATGATTGTGATGGAGTACTGTTGTGCTATGGGAAATGATGAGAGGGATGGTTCAGAAAAAAACATGGCAAGGCCTGGATGAACTAATGCAAAGTAAAGTGAGAAGAACCAGAAGATTATAATACATACTATGCTGTAATGATGATCAATTGCGAAAGACTTGACTACTCTGATCGATACAATGATTCAAAAGAGTTCTAAAGGATTCATGATGAAAAAATGCTGTCTACCTACAGAGAGAAAACTGATTAATTCTGAGTGCAAATTAAAGTTTAATTGTCTCACTTTATATTTCTTGCTTTTTAAAAAATATGGCTAACATGGAAATGTTTTGCATGATTTTACATAATTGATCTCATAGCATTTGCCTTCTCAGTGGGTGGTAAAGACTGTTGAAAGAAAAGAGAGCATTTGGAACTCAAAATTTAAAAAGAAAAGAATTTTTTAAAAATATGTAATTTTTAAATCTAAAAAAATTTGTAATGGAGTTATATAAATCAGGTTTGATGGCAACAGCTAAAGAAATGTGTTCAGAGAAGAGACTTCAACTCAGTTAAAATCAGTTCACAACTCCACCAACAATACATTAGTGTCCCAGTTTCCCCACATCTCCTCCAGCATTTATCATTTTTTCTTTCATATTAGTCAATCTGATGGGTGTAAACATCTCAGACTTGCTTTAGTTTGCATTTCTTTAATCAATAGTGATTTGGAGCATTTTCTCATGACAATAAGTAACTTTGATTTCTTTGTCTAAAAACTGCCTGTTCATAATATTTGGCCATTTATCAAGTAGGGGAAATTATCTATTTTTAAATGACAAAATTAAATATTAGGATTATAAAGAAACAAAATAGGAGAATGTGCAAAGGAAGAAAAGGACCAAAAGGGTGCACAGAAGCAAACAAAAATCCAGGGTCACATAGCTAGAAAGTACCTGAGATAGGTTTTGAACTTAGGTCTAACCACTGTACTACTTAATTGCCTCTTGTGACTGCTGTCATTTTAAAGTCTTTGAAGAATCCTTCCATTTCTACCACTACTACCATTCCCCTGTATCACCCTGGGCAGATTAATCGAACCAACAAAATGCACTTTTTTGGTTTGTGAACCGAAAAGTAAAAACAAGAGGGCAAAGTTTTAAAAATACTATTAAAAAAGATTGCTTTGCATTAAAAGAATCTGGGTCCTTCTATTTATTGAACAAACTGAAACTGAAGAGCATCTTTAAATGAATAATTCTACTTTCCATCTGACTTGTTGGATGTGAGATTTCTTTTCTATTTACTGATTATCTTCTCAAATGAGAATTTAATTACCTGTAGGTTATGACAAATGTAAGGTACAGGTCAAGGTGAGGGTGGAAAGGAGGAAAGAAATAGCAAGTATTCATGAGGAAGAGAGAAAAGAACTGGTGAAAGGGTAAAAGTAGAAAATACAAGGAAGCAGTGGATTTGGGTAATAGGAAGAGAAGAAAGAGAGGAGGAAGAAGAGAAAAATAGGAAGGAAAGGAAGAGGAAGAGGAGAAGGAGGAAGAAGAAGAGGAGGAAGAAGAGGAAAGGTAAAAAGAATGAAGAGGAGAGGAGGAAAGGAAAAGGAAGAGGAGGAGAGGAGGGGAGGGAAGGAGGAATAAGAGAAGGAAGAGGAGGAAAAAGGAGATGAATAGAGAAAAAGTAGGAGGAAGGGGAGAAGGAGGAGCAGAAGAAAGAAGAGGAAAAGGAGGAAGAAGGGGGAGGGAGGAAGAGAAGGAAGAGAAGCAGAAAAGGGAAGAGAAGGGGGAGGAAAAGGGGGAGGAAGATGAGGAAAAGGAGAAGGAAAAGGAAGAAAAGGAAGAGGAGATGGAGGAAAAGGAGGAGAAAGAGATGGAGGAAGAGGAGGAAATGGAGAAGGAGAAGATGGGGGAAGAGGAGGAAATGGAGGAGGAAGAGCAAGATATGGAGGAGGAGGAGAAAAGAAGAGGAGAAGGAAGAAAGGAATGGGCGGGGGGCTTCTGGAAAGGAAGGCAGGGATGCCATGTCTCACTTCTTGGGGGGTAGGCACTGTAATAGAAACCTTCCTGCAGGTGGCAGCATGGCTTTGTTTACGACACGCCTGCAGGGAAATATTCTGCTAATCATGAAGCCCTTCAGTTGGCTCCTCTTCCAACTTGCCTACTGCACAGAATGCAGGACTGGGCACGCTGTACTGCTTCAGTGCCCCCCAGATGGCCCTGCATGAGTGCAGCCTGTGCCCTGGCTTCCTACCTTTCTGACTGCACAGCTCAGATATCTTCAGCTGACGTGGCCTTTGAACAGCAGTTATGAATTTCACGTATATAAAGTCTTCATCATTGCTGGGATACAGTTGCAACCGAGCGTGCAAACGAATGAATTTTATGTACTCAGAGTTAGGAGCTCATGAATTCATATGGTAAAATTATGCCAAATAAGATGGAAAGGAACATTGAACCAAGACCCCAAACAGGACTTTTCTTGATTAGCTGTGGGCAGAGAGGGAGAATGTGGAGGGGACAGGGACGAGGAAACAGGGTAGGGAAGTGGCAGCAGTCCTTATTTCAGGTCCTAGATCTGTCACTAATTAATGGTAGTTCTGGGCAAGTCCCTCTCCCCTCTCTGGGCCTCTTTCCTTATTTTTTTAAAAAGAAGACATCAAATCATTGTTCAATTCACCAGTCAATTAACTGACAAGTATTTCTTCAATGTGACAGGTACTATGCTAGATCCTGGGAATACAAATACAAAGAATGAAATAAACCCTACTTTCTCTTTTTTTTATTAATTACTCATTTATTTTTAATAGTAATTTTTTTAAAATTGAGTTCCAAATTCTCTTCATCCGTCCTCCCTATCCATTGAGAAGACACAATGTGATACCTGTTATACAGGTAAAGTCATACAAAACATGTGCTGTTAATGAGCTTACATTTAAATGGGTAAAAAAATTATTCAAATAAATGAATACAAATACATAGCATCAATTAGTAAGCACACACATACATCTCCAAAAAATAAAGACTTTGGGAGAATTGGTGGCAATGAGGTGGGGATCAGGAAAGAAAAGTTTCATCCAGCAGGTGATACCTGAATTATATCTTAAAAGAACAGAAAGAGATAAAAAAGCGATTCATTTCAGGGATAGGAGACAACCTTGCAGAAGCTCCATGTCTTTTTGAGGAGTGTGCGTCTTGGCTCTTTGCTTTACTCACTTCCTCTGTGCTTACATGTATATATGTATATACTTAGATAGAATGTACATATCCCTCAACCAACACTTCTAGAGGGATCCAAAATTCCAATTTCTGTCTCTTGAGAGGACTAGGAAGAAGTTAAGAACAAGTATTTTCTCCTTTCAAAGCACAGTGCTCTACTTAATCCTTGAATTTAGCATTTAAATCAGGCAGACAGGCAACTTTGTATGTCCATCTACTAAAACCAAAGAATAGTCGCAGAGACTTCAGTATTGTGGATGTGGAAGAAAGTGAGGCTATTTAATTCTATTTTGTGAGGGACAAGGCAATTGGGATTAAGTAGACTTGTCCAGGATCACACAACTAGGAAGTATTAAGTGTTGGAGACCGGATTTGAGTTCAGGTCCTCCTGACTCCAGGTCCAATGCTCTCTATCCACTGCCCCATCTAGCAGCTATTTAATTTAATGTACTTTGTTTTTTTTTCCCCAATACCTTTTACTGATATATTTTTATGTCAGATTGACAGAGATATGAAGACCTGTTGACTCAAACCAATATCCCCAAATCTGGGAAACAGTGAGTATTCTGAGAGTTTGGAATGGGAAATAGGGTGAGGGAAACATTACTAAGGGAACTTGCATTAAATGTAAAATGTAAAAAGACAAAAAAACAAGGTAGAAGAAAAACATACTCTCTAATCAGACAATGAACCAATGAACTAAAGAGCAAAATGGATGCAGACACAGAGGCAAAAAGGAAGAAACTTGATCCCAGCAATGGAAAAGAGCTGATCATGGATTCAGAGAACTCTGATAAATGACAATATGGGAAAAGGAACAGAAGCTGTTAAGCCCATTTAAGCATCTTGCTTGGTAAAACTAATGAATCTAAGGGAGAAAAATCTATGAGGAAAGGACCTTGTGATCCTGCTATACCAGAGGAATGGTTGCCTTTGCTTCATGTGTTCCCTAAAAATGTGCTTCACTTCACCATTATAGTCTTAGTTTATGCCTATTCTTGCCATGGATGTTACATAGATTTGAGGATGTCCTAGGTGGTTGATGATAATATTTTACAATTCTGGTTCTTGCTATGCCTTTGCTTTTAGCTAGCTGTCTCCACTAGATGACTGAATGATAAGGAAGAAATTTGATGAGGGTCCAGAGAGCAATTCCTAGTTTGAAAATGGAGGTGCAAAGTGCAAGGCGGGTGTGATGAAATCACAATGGCATTATTCTTTTTGCCAAAAGGTACCTTTATTCATAAGAAAAAGTCACAGATGAAATCCAAAGATGATGTTGTGACATGATTTTGGAAAGAGAAGACTTTCATAGTTCAGAGCGTGGAGGAGGAGAATATAAAGGCAGAATCAAGGCGAAACCAGGTGGAATCTACCTGGCTGACCAGGTCCTAGATCTGGTCTAAAGACGTGTCAATCAAGGTGTCAGAAGTTATCGTGACTGTCTTTAAAGATGCTTTTAGACAGTCTCAGAGGATGGAGTTCCAATTTATGGGTTTCAACCTCACATTATTGAGCCAATGGAAGTTGATTAAGAGTTTTAGCTTCTCATTTTTTCCATCAAACAGGCCAATCTGGGAATAACTTGAGTTATGGATGGGAGTCTTAGCAATTCCTAAGAATCAACTGGTCCAGCGTTCCCATCAAACTCACTAGTAGAGACTTGTGAATACCTATACTTTTTGGAGTATTGACATGCAGACTACACCATGGGAACTGGGAGTAGAACCTGCCTTTTAGGGCAACCCATGAATGCAAGTTGGGAGAAGTAGATCTCAAAAAGGGATGCCCCATATATTTGTGCACACATATGTGTTTATTCTATTCTCTTAAGGAGGTATCACACAATATTGATTGATTGTTCTTCATTCTTGAAGAGGAACAAAATGACATCACCATGTTAGTCAAATTAAAGCATGTCTGACTTTCCCAATTCAAGCTTGGAATGCTCTGCCACAGAGCATAAATTTTGTTGGGCACAAATAGTCAGTATGAACATTCGGAGTGGATTCTCTAACTTTGTGCATCTCATGTTTCTTCTGGGATAATTCAATTCTGTTGAATTCTCTAATGATGGCAGACCATGTTGACTGGTCCTGTGCTGGTGTCTCCCATGTCATGCAATCAATTCTAAAGTTCTTATGAAAGACCCTAAGAGTGTCTTTGTATTGATTTTTCTGACCACCACACAGGTACTTGCCCTGTGTGAATTGGTTAGAGTATTGAATTTGGAGTTAAAAGGACTGGGTTAAACTACAATGCCAGATACTTACTAGTTGTATGACCTTAGACAAATCATTTAATCTCTCTCAGTTTCAGTTTACCTATCTAAAAATGGGAATATTAATAATACTTTCACTACCTCTCTCAAAGGACTATTGTGAGGAAAATGCTTTGTAAGTCTTGGTGCATTATACATATGAATTATAACTATTTACTCCATTTTAAACCAAAAGTCTCATCAAGACAGTATCTATCTATCTAAACTCTTGATCTCTCCCAATCCCAAGCACAGTACTAATAAAGATTTGTTGAACTCAATTGAATGGAGTCTCCCTTCTCACAATGCCTGAACTTTTGTAAAGTGGTTCAACACCATGTTCCCACTCTCCTCACAAACTCCCCTTTATATTGACCCAGCAGAATTTCTATTGGGCTTATATCCCAAAGAGATCTTAAAGGAGGGAAAGGGACCCACATGTGCAAAAATGTTTGTGGCAGCCCTTTTTGTAGTGGCAAGAAACTGGAAACTGAATGGATGTCCATTAATTGGAGAATGGCTGAACAAATTATGGTATATGAATGTTATGGAATATTATTGTTCTGTGAGTAACAACAAGCAGGACGATTTCAGAGAGGCCTGGAGAGACTTACCTGGACCAATGCTGAATGAAATCAGCAGAACCAGGAAATCATTGTATAAGGCAACAAGACTATATGATGATCAATTCTGAAGGACATGGTTCTCTTCAACAACGAGTTGTTTTAAAGCAGTTCCAATTGTTCAGTGATGAAAAAAGCCATATACACCCAGAGAAAGGGATCTGAATGTGAACCACAACTTAACATTTTCACACTCTCTATTGCTTGCATTATGTTTCCCTTCTCAGATTTTTTTTCTTGTAGATCCAATTTTTCTTGTACAGCAAGATAACTGTATAAATATGTATACACATTCAATTTGTCAAGTATTTTGACATAATTAACATGTATTAGACTTCCTGCCATCTAAGGAGCGGGTGGGGATAGGAGGGAAAAATTTGTAACAGGAAGCTTTGCAAGGGTCAATGTTAAAAAAATTACCCATGCATATGTTTTACAAATAAAAAGCTTTTAAAATATCTGTGCTATAGACTAAGGGGCTCCCCCAAAGAGCTTCTTGAATCCAGGAAGCTCAACAGTAAATAAATGTCAATTGTGCAGCTCTCTGATCAGTCCCAGCCCCAGTTCCACTTTCTCCCAAACCCACTCTTTCCACAGGAAACAAAGCTGGAGAAGGAGCTTTCAAGTAGTATCCCCACAGCTTCCCTAGCTAGGTGACTCTGAAGACTGTTCTGCCCAGAACACATGTTTTCCCTTCCACTCCTTACATCCTGCTTTCCTTTTCACAACTTGCTTTCCCAGGTTTATGAACACATAACTATAACAGGGTTATAGTCATTCTTGTTTGCTTGCTAATGATCATTTGCCATTTAATGTTCTCCTCAAAGATCAGACCTAGAGTTAAAGAGGTTTCTGATATTTATTTATTTCCTGAGCCCTTTAAGAAGGTGGGAGGGGAATCTAAGTGCTGTGTGGAGACCTTTAAATGGGTGACATTTAGCATGCTTAAAAATGAAAACAAGAAAAGCCAGGGAAAGAATAACAGGAAAGAGAGTAGGGAGAATAAGGAAGATTATTTCAACACTTCATGAGATCCCTGGTTTCAAGTGTGCATTTTTGTCTTCCACTGAGGCTCTCCATGCCTTAATAGAGGGTTTGTCTTTAAAGAAAGAAGAATGAGTATAGGAACCAGAAGACCAGGTTCAAATCCTTCCTCTGATACTTACTACTCTATCTGTATGACCTCAGTTTTGCCATCTGTAAAATAAACAGATTGGAATAGATGGTGTTTGAAGTCCCTTCAAATGTTAAATCTATGAGGCTATGATGCCTTTTGCTTTGAATCAGTGAACACTTTCCTGAAAATAAGCAAAGAAACACTCCTACCAAGTACATTGTCTGAAAAGTTAAACAAAGCCACTTAATGGTATGATTGGGATAGTGTGGCTCATCATTTTCCACTATTTTGATTTATCAATTATTAACAGAAAGGAAGGATGTATATCCCTCTACATGTACATTTTTTCTTTCCCATTTCAACAATCTTAAGAACGGAGATTGTTTTCTCTTTGGTTTTTATTATCCTTGGAACCTGGGACAGTTCCTGGAACATAGTTGGCACTATACATGATTTTGGACTAATTGGTGCCTTAATTTCAGTAGTAAGATACAAATAGTGTCCATTGCATTGGATCTGATTTTTGTCACCTCTTAATGTTGTTGACCTTCCTCACTTTGTGGCAGTCATCGAGCATGTTGTTCTTTTGATCTGATTTCCTTCAACCTACTTCAGTGGTGTCCAAATTTAATAGAAACGGAGTTGCTAAATAATAGGGATCCCTGCAGGATGTAAATTGACTTAGTAAACTATACATGAACATTTAGCAGAAAAAATTTTCCCCAAGAAAAGGACCCATATGTACAAATATATTTGTAGAAGCTCTTTTTGTGCTGACAAAATATTGGAAAGGGAGTGGATGCCCATCCCTTGGGGAATGGCTGAATAAGTTATAGTATATGAAAATAATGGAATAATTTTGTTCTATAAAAATGAATAAGCTAATTTTAAAAAGGCCTGGAAAGATTTACATGAAGTGATGCTGAGTGAAACAAGAACCAGGAATACATTGTACACAGTAATAGCAAGAATGTGCAATGATCAATTAATCATGAAAGACTTGTCTCTTCTCAGCAGTTCAGTGATCCAAGACAATCCCAATAAATTTTGGATAGAAAATGCCATCTGCATCCAGAGAGAACTATGGAGAATGAATGTAAATCAACACATGCTATGTTAGTTTTTTTATATATGTAAATATTTCCTAATTACATTTTAATATCGTGTGATATACTGGACAGTGCTGCAGGGCATATCTGATGCTTCTAATAGACATTATTTCTTTCAATATTCCCATGTTTTACTGAAAAGTAGTTCAATTTAGTGAAGCTGGTCACTGGGTGACATACATATACAGAAAATCCACACTTGATCCCTTTCAGAATTGAAAACACAATTTTGTGAGGAAAATATCTTTTGAATGCCAAAGGGTCATAGTAATAGAAGTTATCAAATGAGATGCACATAAAGTGCTTTGTAAATCACAAAATGTTAAATAAATTTAAGCTATTATTATTATTGGTGGCAGTCCTAAAGACCTAGGTAAGGGTAAGATGTCCCTTTTTATTTATTTCCTGAGCCCTTTAAGAAGGTGGGATTTCTCTTTTCTCTTAAATTAGGTCTGATTTCCATGGTGTTCATTATATAGGTACAGTGAGGATGCAGAGCACCATTAGTGACTGGGTACTTTGGTCAGTGAATCTTCTTGAAGGAAGTGATCATTGACTAGTGAGGGAGGAAGTAGATCATGATAGTATGTTGAGAAAAGAGATAATTCTGGGATAAATAATATCTGCATACCCTCCCTCTCTGGGAATCCCCAAAACTTGTGCTCAAATTGGCACATTGAATCCTCAGAGGGAGGACTGCAACCCTATGAATAACTTGTTTCTACAATTATAGATCATGAGCCTCTCTAATGTAATTCCTGTTATTAATCCCTCAGTAGCTCATTTAGTCACGTGGCATATGTAGAAAATACGGTTGGAAATGTTGCTTCTCTAAGATGGGATGGAGGGGGATGTGCATGTGATAACCCACTTGTAAATGTTTATATAACAGAGAATATGCAATTGGTTACAGGAAACTATGACTAAATAAGGTGAATGTCAATGGAGATGTAATCAGGAGTGGAATTCATGCTTTCATGGGGGAATTAGGCACTCTGGATAGGTTGTAACTTCTGTAATAACCAGTCAATAGGGAATCAGGGAAGGAATTGTTTCAGGACAGATATAAAAAAGTTAATTATGCTTTAATTCTTAAATTTTTGGACACCTGTTCTTACAAAATTGTGAATAAAAATCATCAGCAAGTCTGAAGTTTTTGGTAAGACATCTCTTACAGCATATCAAGTAACAGTTGAAATAAGCTTTCCTAAAAACTGGCACACTCTTTTCCAAAAATTAACATAGACTCTCTGGGCAGAAATTTGAACACATATGGCCAAGTTAACTCATAATCCCCAAATTGTAGAACCTCAATATACTTTCTACCTCCTAAAAGTCATCAGGGAGTTCACTATATGGGGATAAACTAATTTCTCGGCAAGAAGCAGAGTATCCAGAGTATTCAGGAAGAATAGGGCTGATTCCTCATTTCTGCCACGAGTGGCTCAACTGACTTTGCTTTTCATAATGCATAGCATTTCTCCCAGATATGGGGTGATCCATTGGATTTTAAGAGCATGTTTCTTGGTGGACAGCTATAGCCTCCCCTATTAGAACTTTAAGCTTAGGCACAAGTCTCTGCAGTGTTACTCTTATTCTCCTTCATAAAATGTGGATATTCTTATCCTGGGATTGGTGAAAAACTATCCAGTTCTCTAGTTTTGTTCCTTCAGGGCCTCACCTCTCAAGTTTGCCACCTCCAGACAAGAGGTAGAAAGACATGTGGCCTCTTTTTGACAGCTCTTCTTGATTGAAGCATGGGTTCTCTTAGTAAGGGATCTTTTCCTAACTTATGGTGACAGTCCAGTACATTTCCCAATACTTCACCTCTTCAGGCTTGGCACTAAGGAAACAATGGTCATTTGCCCAGTAATCCTCAAAATTCACAGATTCAGGGGTTATCAATTTCTGAAACTGCCCTTCCAGCTGGTCTCTGAGTATAAAGCACACAGACTTTTTATTCTCTGGGAGCAAGTTCATTGTCCCTGCTGGCCACTAATCTATTTTCCTGGACTTCTTTTCACATTCAAATACTCTAATCGTATCTTTATGTGATTCCATTCCACTAGAAAGGGATTATGTATTGTATCTCATTGTCTCTGTCCTTGGTCCTTACACCTTCAACTACAATGGCATCTAAAAGAATGTTAGAAGATGCTTACTTATTATTTTCTTAAGTTTTTTATAAAGCCTCTCATGCTTTCTTTGTGGACAAAGGAGATCTGGATCCTATTACCATCATTATTTCATCCCAATCCTGCATGGGTTCCTGGACAAATTTCTGGATTTTATCTGCCCTCAATTTGTCTATCTATGAAATGGAGAGCCTGGATCAGATGTCACTTTAAGATTTTTTCCCAACTCAAACTTCTGAAGGGGGTCTTACACTTACTTACACAAGAATTGTGCTGCCAGGCAAGGAGTTTGAAATAGCCCTACCAGGAACACTAATTTATCTTGGATCTTTTTCTTTTAATCCTTGGCCTTGTTCTAAACATTTTACTTCAAATTTCCAATTCAATTCTAATTTATTCCATTCCATTCTACTTAACACATCTTAAGAATCTGCTATCTGCAGGGTCCTGGGTTGGATCCTGGGGATATAAAGAGGACAAATTATTCAGTCCCTGATCTCAGCATGTTAAGTATAATAAAAGGTAAAATGTCATGGGGGCAAAAGAGAGTTCTAGAAAAAGTATTCTAGGAAAAATGTGAGGAAGAATACTATCAGTTGGAATAGGAGAGAATAGGGAAGGCTTCATGGAAGAGAGGTATCTGGGTTGGGCCTTGAAGAGAGAGAATGGCAAAATATAGAGGTGAAAGAAAGCTAGGGCTGGCTGGGGAATAAAGCAGAGAAGGTAGAGGAAAATGGAATTCTCCCTGATACAGTTGATTTCCATTTATACATGGTTATAGAAGTCTGGGACAACTGCTAAAATGAAGCCACGGCAAGAAATCTTTAAGCTAGGTTACTGGTACCTCCACAAACAGACACAAAAGCATTTTGAATTATTATTATACCCTTGGGTATTACACTCTCCTGGAGTATTCCTTGATGAAAAAGTTGAACATTTGAAACTTCTTAACTCAAAGAGCATACTTTCCTTCAAGACAACTTGTCTTTACCCAGGAATTTATCTGTTCCCTCTCTGCTTTTAAACTATTTTGCTAGAAAACATAGGTCCAATTCAGCAAAGAGACATGACTTATAGCCATTAAGGAGAGAGTTGGGGTTAGCAGCAAGTTCCTAGCCCTTTATAGCTTGTTGGAAATCGTCAGGGGGGAAAAATCCTATTAGAGCTGAGCAATTATTTGCATAGAAATTATCAAAGATCATTCAACTAGAAAGAAGTAAAAATAAAGGTGAGTTAACAAACTGTGTCCTTTCCTCAGGAAGATCTATATAACCCTTCCCTTGTGCTGAATGTAATTTGGCAAAATGTGAGTTTTGGGTTAAAAGAAAATGTGTTTGTGATGGGGTCAAGCTTTAGCTAAGGCTCACAGATGACAAGGAATAGATTTGTGCAGTGCAGTCATGACATCTTAAACTCAAGAGAATTCTGTGGACCATTTTATAGTAAAGAACAAACATTTTTAGTTTAAATAAGATACTTGATTATAGTTGTCAGGATTAGATTGAAGTTGTATCTTGACAGGGACATTCAGTACTTGTGAAATTAGAAACACGTTCTACTTACTAATAGCTATCCCTTCTATTGAACTCCTCTGATGCCCTAGTATACCAAACTGGAAAGGCTGGAGGTAGGGGCTCAGTAACAGACTGTGAGTCTGCCTGGTGGAGGGCTTACCTAGATGTCAGCAAAAAAATGTGACAAAGCCTTTCATTTGAACATCATGTTGAGTTGTGACCTATATGATGGTACAGTTAAGTTCAGAATTGGTTAAATGACTGAATTCAGTGGTCATTAATATGTAAATATCAACTTGAGGGAAGGTCTCTAGTGGGGATCTCTAGAGATGTCTTTGGTAGCGTTATTTTCAAGATTTTTATTGATGATTTGAATGGTGCCTTAGGAGATGTACGTGCTAAATTTTCACGTGACAAGCCTGGGATGGATAGCTGAAACTTTGGATAGTTGAAGTTGGATCCAGAAAGACCTCAACAGGCTAAAATGATGAATTTTAATAGAAAGAAACAAAGTTCTACATGTGACTTAAACAATAACCAATTTCTGAAGGGATGTCCATCAATTGGGGAATGACTGAATAAGCTGTGGTATATGAATGTAATAGAATACTATTGTTCTTTTTTTTAAATTTTTTTTAAAATTTTATTTTATTTGCATAACATATGTGTGGGTAATTCTTCAACAATAACCCTTACATAGCTTTCCGTTACAAATTTTTCCCCCCAACTCCCCACCCTTCCCCTAGATGGCAGGATATCCACTACATGTTAGTTATGTTAAAATATTGGCAAATCGAATATATGTATACATATTTCCAAACTTATCATTGTTGTGCAAGAAAAATCTTATCTACACAAACGATATATCAGATAAAGGAAACATAATGTAAGCAAACATCAATCAAGGAGTATGAGAATGTTATGTTGTGGTCCACATTTCGCATCCCTCTCTCTGGGTGTATATGGCTTTCTTCAGTGAACAATTGGAGGTGGTTTGAAACATATCATTGTTGAAGAGAGCCATGTCCATCAGAATTAATCTTCATATAGTACTGTTGTTGCCGTGTATAATGATCTCCTGGTTCTGCTCATTTCACTCAGCATCAGTTCATGCAAGTCTCTCCAGGCCTCTCTGAAATCATCTTGCTGGTCATTTCTTACAGAACAATAATATTCCATAATATTCATATACCATAATTTATTCAGCCATTCTCCAATTGAAGGGCATCTATTCGATTTCCAGTTTCTAGCCACTACAAAAAGGGCTGCCACAAACATTCTTGCACATGTGGGGCCCTTTCCCTCTTTATGATTTCTTTGGGATATAGGCCCAATAGAAATGCTGCTGGGTCAAAGGGTATGCACAGTTTGATAACTTTTTGAGCATAGCTCCAAATTGTTCTCCAGAATGGCTGTATCCGTTCACAGCTCCACCAACAATGCATCAGTGTCCCAGCCCTCCCACAACCCCTCCAACATTCATCATTAACTTTTCCTGTCATTTTAGCCAATCTGACAGGTGTGAAGTGGTACCTCAGGGTTGTCTTGATTTGCATTTCTCTGATCAACAGTGATTTGGAGCACCTTTTCATATGACTATAGTTTTAATATCATCCTCTGAAAATTGTCTGTTCATATCCTTTGACCATTTATTGATTGGAGAATGGCTTGAATTTTTATAAATATGAGACAATTCTCTATATATTTTAGAGATGAGACCTTTATCAGAACCCTTGAATGTAAAGATGATTTCCCAATTTATTACTTCCCTCCTAATCTTGTCTCCATTGATTTTGTTTGTACAAAAACTTTTTAACTTAATATAGTCAAAGTTATCTATCTGGTGTTCAATTAAGAGTTCCAGTTCTTCTTTGGACATAAATTTATTCCATCTCCATAGGTCTGAGAGGTAAACTATATTACATTCCTCTAATTTACTTATAGTATCACTCTTTATATCCAGATCATGAACCCATTTAGATCTTATCTTGGTATGTGGTGTTAGATGTGGGTCAAGCCCTAATTTCTTCCACACTAGTTTCCAGTTTTCCCAGCAGTTTTTGTCAAATAGTGAAGAATACTATTGTTCTTTAAGAAATAATAAGCAGGTTGATTTCAGAAGAGCCTGGAGACTCTTACATGAACTGATGCTAAGTGCAGTGAGCAGAACCAGGAGAATACTGTACACAGCAATAGTAAAATTGCATGATGATAAACTATGGCAGACTGAGCTCTTCTCAGCAATACAGTGATCCAAGATAATTCCAAATAGATTTGGGATGGAAAATGCCATCAGCATCCAGAGAAAGAACTATGAAGATGGACTGCAGATTAAAGCATACTATTTTCACTTTTTTTGTTTTTTTTCTCTCGTGATTTTTTTCCTTTTATTCTGATTTTTCTTTCACATGACTAAAATGGAAATGTTTAAAATTATGGCAAATATATAACCTATATCAGATCGTTTGTCTTGGGGAGAGGGGAGATAATGGAAGAAGGGAAGAAAAAAACTTGGAACTCAAAATTTTAGAAAAATGAATGTTGAAAACTATGTAATTGGAAAAAATACTTCTCATTGGATGTCTTGAAGAGGAAACAACCAATTGTGTGTTGTTTGAGGGGATTCTTTGCCATTTATGATTGAACTAGATGATTGCTGGGAGTCCCTTTCAATTCCTAGATTCTGTGCTTTGTACTTTTCTTTTGGAGTTCAAATGACATCATCCAGGAGGCCCTCCTAGATTTCTCCATCCTGAAATGACTTTTCTCTCTTCAGATCTCATATGGTACTTTACACGTTTATGCACAAGAAACACCCACATCGAAGGGAATTTAGAAGGTAAAAACCTAAGAGGCAGATCCAGTTCTGCTTCAAGCTCGCTATGTGATCTTAGGCAAGAAATCTGATCTGTTTTCCTGTTTTTATCATAGGAATTACACTCTTTACATCATAGGGTTTGCAAGTCTTAAAAGAACTATAGAAATATATGAATCATCATCCATGCTAAGTGAAATGAGCAGAACCAGGTCATTGTACATAATGATTATACAATGATCAATTCTGACAGATGTGGTTCTTTAACAATGGGTGATTCAGACCAGTTCCAATGATCTTGTGATGAAGAGAGCCATCTATACCCAGAGAGAGAGCTGTGGAAACTGAGTGTGGTTCACAACATAGTATTTTCACTCTTTTTGCTGTTGTTTGCTTGCATTTTGCTTTCTTTTTGATTTTTCTTGTGCAGCAAGATAATTGTATAAATATGTATGCATATATTGGATTTAACATATTTTTACCATGTTTAACATATTTTGGATCTAGGGGAGGGAGGGAGGGGAAGAGAGGAAAAATTGGAACGAACACAAGGTTTTGCAAGGGTTAATATTGAAAAATTATCCATGCATGTTTTGAAAATAAAAAGCTTTAATTTAAAAAAAATGTGAGTCATTAGTACTGTATGTGATTACATGTTAAAATAATGTGTGTGTGTATATTTTCCTCTTATTACACTTGTCTTAGCTAAGCTATCCATCTCCCCAGTGCAGGGCTGGGAATGCAGTAAATGTTTACCAAAATGTTTTCAGGAAACGGACAAATAAGACTTGGGTCTGCCTCTCCTTCCCTCCTTCTTGACCCATTCAAGTGTTTGGTGATGGTGTCCCCTGACGAAAAACCTGTTTTGAAGGCACCATGAGCACATTCATCTATTAGCTGTGTCTCTCTGAACCAGGAAAGTTTCATTATATTTTTTCCTGGAAAAAGGGCCTATAGATAGAAACCAGAAATAGTGGGAAGAGAGAGGGAACTAATGGAGCCAGAAGAAGCCTCAGAAGCCATTTTACAGATGAGAAAACAGCCTAGGAAAGAAAGGATAACTCTAAAGTCATAGAATTAATAAGCACAATAATTAATAATTAACACCAATTAACAACATGCAAGTATAATTGTGTTATATATAATACAATAAGCATAATAATATAATAAGTCAGGATTTGAGTCAAGTCTCCTTTTCCTGGAGCAGTGTTCTTTTTAGTACACTATATTGGAGTTGTTTTAAAACCCATTTGGGGTTTTCTTGGCAAAGATACTAGAGTAGCTTGCCATTTCCTTCTCCAGCTCATCTTATAGATGAGGAAACTGAGGCAAAGTACCTTGCTCAGGGTCACACAGCCAGGAAGTGCCGGAGGCCAGATTTGAACTTGAGTTTTCCTAAATTCAGACTTGGCATCCTATCTACTTTATCCCCTAGTTGCCCATGCTTCCTCAATATTTTCACAAAGAAATCAAGAAATCATCTTTTGTTTTCCACACAGGGAAAATCCTATTTCTAAGCATGTCCCTGGGTAGAGCTAAAGCCATCCCAGAGCAAGAGAGAAAAAGGAGGACCTCTGTAGGAATAGGTCACTTAGCCCCAAATAAAAATTCATAAGAATACTTGATGAGGGCAGAAAAGACATTTAGTCCAACTCTACCATTTTCTGGATAAGGAATGTGAGGACCAGAAAGGAAATGTTTTGTCCTAGATCACAGATATGTTGGGTGCCAGAATTTGAACCTAGAATCTGAGTGCTCTTATATATTAGTATTTTCTCTCCCCCTACATGATTATGAACTCAATAGGCAAGGATCAAGTCTTTGCTTCTCTCCCTAATTCTGTGTTCAGAATATACACTTATAAAATATTTGACTAAGATTTACATGAACAGATGCAAAGTGAAATGAGGCAGAACAAGGACCCTGTACAGAATAATGGCAACTCTGTACGATGATCAACTGTGAATTACCAGTTATTCTCAGCAATACAATGATCTAAGACAATTTTGAAGGACTCATGAGGAAGAATGTGATTCACCTTCAAAGAAAGAATTGATAGAAAAGAATCTGAATGCAGATCAAAGTATACTTTTAAAAGACTTTATTTTCCTGGTGGGTTTTTTTTTTTTAACATTTTCTTTCACAACTTGACTGATATATATTTTGCATAACAGCACAGCTATAACCTATATCAAAGTGCTAGGCTTCTCAATGTAGGGTGGAGAACTGAGGGAACTTGGAACTCAAAAGTTAATAAACAATGACTGTTAAAATTATTTTTACATGTAATTGAGAAAAAAAACCAATAAAAATTAAGAATTTTGTGGAGTAGATTTAGTGACTTAACAGTCTTAACTTTTTCAGGTTGGAGACTTAATAAATTGAGTACTGCCTAGGCCAGAACCCTGGGTGAAGACTGAAATGGGGATGTCTCTGTCCACCATAATGTTTTCTCTGTGGGTGGCCCCTCAGTAGAAAGGAATGCTCCTGTTACAATGTGTGAGTAATAAAGCTTCTGGCGCTGTAGGATGCTAGGCAAAAGGCCACCTTGAACTAGTGAAGGTGGAGGGGTTCCACATGAATCTTCATCTTCTTCACGGGAATGAAAGGCTCCCCTCCTCCCACCAAACTCCCCAACCTTTGCCTGGGGTCACCAGGGTCACTACTCAAACATCTGTTGCTCCACACTTCAGGGGAAGAACTCCCTGGCAGCTGGATTTGCTCAGTGACAGTGGGGAACTTTAAAGAGGGATTTGGGGATCTTCGACATACAATTAGCTGGTTTCTAAGATACCTAAATCTTCCATCATTCCCATGACCTTGTTGAGCCAAAGGCAGCTTTGCGTCTCTTTCTTAAGCCATGCAGGCTGATGTAAAATATAAATTTGAAATTATAGATTGTTACAGAATTACAGCTGGGACAGTATGCAGAGTTATCAGTGATGAAAGGGAACTCAGAACATAGAATGTTAGAGCTGGTAGGAACCTTTTAAGTAGAATATCAGAGCTAAGAAGGATCTCAGAACGTAGAATGTCAGAGTAAGAAGAGACTTCAGAATACACAACATAGTATGTTCAAGCAGCAACAAACCTGAGAAATTAAATCTATAATTCATACTTTCCCAGTTTTAGAGAGAGGAAAACTGAGGCCTAGAAAGGGATATTGATCAAGATTACACAGCAAGCTACTGGCAAAAATCAGGGTTCAAAGGCAAATATTCTGATTTCTCTGACTCCCAAGTTCAGTGCTCTTTTTCCTAGGACTGTAGCATTAACAGGCTTTAGGCTGTGACTGATTCAAATTTTTCAGATATTAGTGGGACCAACCCTCTTAGCTAGCTGATATGTGCCTATTCCCACACTGGATTGTGGAGGAAAATTTGACATCAAAATGGGGTTGAAGTGCTCCAAGAATTATGCTAGCTTCTGCCCACATTCACCATCTCGGGTACAAATCACTTCCCTTCATTGCACTTGTGTACTCATTTGCAAAATGGGGATGAGCATATCTATACTATGTGACTAGGAAAATGCTTTGTAAAACTTTGGATGTTAGACATATGAATCATTTCCAACCATCTACTCTTTCCTCCCATTTTGGTTCTACATTCAAACACAAAATGAGGAAAAATGATGATGCACAGCATGCACTTATTTAAGCACTATTACCTCCTAAGCAGCTTTAAAGAACTAGGAATTTATTTCAAGGTTAGATTTAAACCAGTTATCACTGGGGACAAATTTAACCTGTTACATCAGCTAAGTCTATGATCTAGCTAAGTAGCTTATTTGGGGTAATGAAGGGAATACCTGATCTTCGGGGGGGTGGGGGGAGCTCTTCGGAGTGAGCACCATGGGAGGTCTCACCTCCCACATCTCATCTCACCTATCATCCTGGTTTTGACAAGGATAAGGGTGGCAAATGGGCCAAGAGGAATTTGACAAACCACAGGATATGAGTGCTGGAGAGAACTTTGGAGGTCATTTAGTTTATGGGAGACATCTAAAGTTCAGTATGTTTGGAATTTCAATTTCAACAAGCATTCATTACTGAGTCCTGGCCTTAGTGTCAAGGATTCAGAGAGACACAGACTGGGAGAAAAATACAAATATGATACAAAGGAAAATGAGATAAATTCAAAGAAAAGTGAGATAAATACAAAGGAGAGGTCCAGGAAGAGTGTTAGAAGAAATTTGAGGAGGGAGATCACCTTCATCTGGAGATGCATCTTGGAAGAGAGGATTTCATGGAGAAAAAGTAGCAATTTAGTTGGGCCTTGAAGCATGGGGTCCTTGCTTTTATACGAACCTGGGAATAATATTCTTGGTAAATTAACTATGCTAAAAACAGTGATCCAACTTTTTTGCCTGCTACTGGCCTTTCTGTGATAAACAGCAGTGCTATGTCCAAAGCCACATTTCTTCACATCCACAGATCAGTTATAAATATGTTCAATCAAGTATAGTCTAGGTTGGAAACCTACCATTTCCAAAAGGGTACCATCAAAAATCCAGTTGCTTCTATGAGTCTTGTGCTTTAGAAACAACACAACCCACTAATTACCCCTTCTTGTCCTATTTAACTCCTGAAAGCTATTTCCTCCAAAAATGGCTAACACATATTACAAATTGCTCAATATGCATTTCATTTAGGCCTCAAATCCATATATTATACTATATAGTATAAATACTTTAGGCATTGTTATTCCCATTTTACAGACAGGACAATTAAGTGACATGCTTGTAAAGTCCAGCAATACTATGCCATACTGCTCTCTAAAAAACTTGCCCCTTTTTTCTAACAACTTTAAGACTTCATAAAATGTTTTGAACTTGATGCATTCATTTTAGTGTATCATTCAAAAAAACCCCCAAACCCTCTCTGCTTTCAAAGACATCAGTCTGATGGGGGAAGACAACACAGTACTTGGAGAAAGAGGAGATGAGAAGGGAGAGTTCCCGGCCTGGACTCTTACAGGTATTTGCATCGTTTGCATTCCCCAACAAGGCTTTGAGTTCCTTGTGGGGCAGGACCGGGTTATGTTCTTTCCCAGGGTTCAGTACAGGTTCTGTGCTCACACACAGAAGTTGCCTCTCACTGGCTGAATGTGAATTGGTTCTAAGGCAGCAAAGCAGTTTCAGAAGGGCTGACATTGTAGTTCATCCCATCAGCCAGGAGATGGTACTCTAGGAGAAGCTCTCTATTATCTCCAGGCCAGATGAAATGGATGTTGTGTCCTTACAGAATCACAACAGGATCTCTCATTAGCGTTCATGGACAGGCTTCATTAGGACAAAAGGCCTGACACTATTCTTGAGCTCCTTCCGACTGCTCTGGTGCTAATTCTTGGCAAAGCAGAGGAAAATTCATTAATTGGGACCCTGTGGATTCAAATTAAGTGTTAGTTCAGACAGGGCTTTGCTGAAGTTCACCTTTGTTTGGCAAACCTCTTCTTTATAGAGTACAAATTAACAGTATGAACAAGACTGCAAGGGGAAGGTGTAAAATTCTTTAGAGAGCTTAAAATACTTTCCATGTACCTCCTCTTGTCCTCTGACCCCAGTGTTTAGTCATGTATTCTCAGAGTTGGAAGGATACTAAAAAGGCTAGCCCAGTGCTCATCCAAAAAGCATTCATCTTATCCACAATATTGCCCACAAACAGACACTGAGCTGCTGGTTAAATACCTCCAGGGACAGTGAGCCCACATTGAGGCAGTCTGCTTAATCTTTGGCATCTTCAGTTGTGAACCCTCATCCTCCCCATGTGTTCATCCTAGGCTTGTTTTCTAAGACCCAAGAAAAACAAGTCTAGTGTAAAGATTTCCTTTACAAAAATAATGAGACTTTTTGAGAACCCAGTTATTTGCTTGATGTGAGGATCACTGGAATCATAAGTCCTTGATCAGAAACTTAGCTCTTCCACTTTCTGCATGACCTTGGACAGATTGTGTTGTCTCTGGGCTTCCTTTCTCTCAAAGGGTAGGGACTAAGATGAATTGTGACCCCTGCAGTCACATCTTTTTGCAGTTAAAATACTAATCCAAAAAATATTCTATGGTTCCCATTTGCCTCCACCTTTCTGACTGGAGATGATCCAGGCTATCAAAGTTCTTCCCAAAAGTTGCTGTCAAAATGAAACATATTACTAAAAGATGTGACTTGAGCAGAAATCTTATTTCTCTCCCCTCCCCCTGGGGTTTAGACACCAGATATCAGAGTTCAGAGCTCTCAAACTTCCCTCCCCCAACCTCAACCAGTATTGTTGCCTAAAATTTGGCGTCTTGACCATAGTCCTTTATAGAACAGGGAAGGGAATGGTATTCACTGCTGCCCTTTTATACCTATAACGAATACTTCGAAATCTTGGTGAAGGTGATGGGAATAGAGGAGCAGTGGGGAAAACAACATGGTTGGGACAACCTGCTTGAAGGCTTATATTCAAGACTTTCACAGTCAGTTGTAGAATACTCAAGAGTCCTAAATTTGGGAATCAGGAGAACCTTGGTCACCAGTCACTTATTAGCTGTGACTTAAGGAAATCACTTCACTTAAGCATCAATTTCCTCATCTATAAAATAGGGGTTATACATAGCACCTACTTCATACAGTTGTGAGAAATAAAGAGCTACAAATGTTTTATAAACCTTAAAATTTATAAAAATTATTTTTCATTCTAAAGTTTCTAGATCTAAAAGATCCATTAGTCAGAGAGGGCCTGCTTTACGAACATTCATCTGTACAAATTGATAAGCAAATTATAAACTTGTTCTATATTCTGTCAAGCACGGCTCCTAGTTTACATACTTGAAATAGTGGCTAGGAATAAGCAACATTTTTGTGAACATTTTCCTGTTTGCTCCCTTATATTTTCCTGTATATTGATAGTGAAGTACAATAAAAGAGAATTTTGAATTTATTCTTTTAACTGACTGCTAAAAAACCAAAAACCTAATGATCTGATTCTGCTGTACTTGTTTTTCCTAGCCCACCAACTCAGAGCAATGAGACTGAGGACAGTCACTGTGAGCTTCTTCATCTTCTCCCAACTACAAAACTTCAGTATTTTTACCTAAGGAAGTGGTGACCTTACTCTTGGCCACAGCTAACCCTTCCTCTCCTGCCTTTTTTTTTTTTTTTTTAAATACTTCCATCAATCATCTCCTCTTTTGCATCTTCAAATCCTTCTTTTCTGTGGGTTTCTTCCTATTGGCTTACAAGCATGTTTAGTTCTCCTTATCCTAGAATAATCTGCTCTTGACTTTTTTAAACTATCCTACTGTATTCCACAGATCTCCAACCTTCCACTATCTAAGTTTTTCAAACATTTTCCTTTCCATCTCAATCTTTTGCAATGTTTTTCACTCTCACCACTCAGAAATAGCTTTCAGGACACCAAGGACCTCCTTTTTAAATGACCTTTTTTTCAGTCATCTTCCTTCCGGTCATGACAATGCATTTCACAGAACTGACCACTACCTTCCTCTCTGAGATTATCTTCCTTTGTTTCCTTGATATTACTCCTCCAGAGAAGTGGCATGGTGTAGAGGAAAGAGTGCTTGATGAGGAATCAAAGGAGAAGGGGACTTTACTTCTCATCATCACCAGCAACAACTGCTGACCAAATGCCACCAACAGGAAGTTAAGCACAAGAGTAAAAGCAGTGGCAGTAACTCCTAGATCAGCCTTACAGTTTCCAATCCAGTCCTCACAGCCATCAACAGGGAAAGCAACTTGTGAACAAGGGGCCAGCTATTCCCATCAAACTGCTACACTAGTGCAAGAAAGCCAACCTGGTAGAAGCAGCCTAAGGTCAAGCAAAAGGAAACCAGTTAAACAAGCACCATCATATTAACCAGTCTCTTCCTTTAGACTCTGTTGGGGACACTTCAGGTCCCTGAAACAAAGAACATTAGGCATAATGGCATTAAATAATATTAAGGAAGACACATTAACACCAGCCACTACACCCTAAGTAGCACTGATTTTTTCCATTTGACTTGTAGCTGAAATATTTCATGTGTTGTCTCTTCTATTAGAATATTACATAATTCCACAGGAACATGCTTATGTCTGCATTGTGTAGGAAACAGATATAAAGGGGAAAACAACATATATGGAAAAATATGAGCTATGGGGCTCTTACTTTTTCTCTTAGTCTCCCCAGAGCTTAGCACATTGGCACTCATTAAGTTCATGCTTTCTTCACTCATTCATTCTGCTCACTCTTCTGAGAAAAAGGAAAATAGCAAAAAAAAAAAAAAAAAAAAAAAAAAAAAAAAAAAAAAAAAAAAAAAAGCTATTGAAAGCAAAAGACTGGAGTGGTGGGATGTAAAGGAAGAGGAATCATGTGGACTGAATCCATATGAGATCAGAAATACAATACTTTTGTGTAAGTAAGAAATGGAAAACAATTTTTATTAACATGTTTGACATTTACAATTTTTTTTATTAGCTAATCAACATCAACATGCAAAAATAAGCGCTAAATACAAACCTCTACAATATGGTTTTGTTTAAGCTACAATGGTTGGTTGGTTGGTTTGGAAAAGTCATCAGTAATTGTTGAAGCTGAACTATTAGTTTCTGCAATGAATAATATTTAGACCCTATACTTATGTTACCATCCTGCAAGGCCTCTTCAGAAACTGTCCAACACTAGCTGATTTTCATGTGAATACATTCTCAAAGCAAGAAATAAGGCAGTAGCACTAATGATTTGATATTAACCCCTATGCATATAACTAAGAACTTTAGAAAGACTTTCACATGAGGGCAAACTGGAAGAGTCTATAAAAACAAGCAATTTGGTTTGCTTGCCATGCTATTTTTCTTGGTATTTTGGCAGCATCTTTAAGCTTCTGTTTGGAACAAACAACTTCTGCTCAACTTTAGGATGAAGTCATCATCTCATGATCATCACATCCCTGGAAGTGCAATATCTTAAACTCAGCACTATTATCACCTTCCTATAGGATCCATAGCAGATTACGCAAGAAGCTCTCATGGAGAAACTCCCTTGTTTTTCCATGTATGATCATTAGCAAAAAGGGAGAATAACTGGAAAAACAAATGGAGAAAAGAATGGAGTCACATTTTTAAGTGGGTCTGAAGGTCCCTCAGTGTTTGTCATCCTTAAAAGAAAATTTATTTTTGAAAGATTAAAGTACTTTTCAGAAGCATCAAATTTGTGACTTATGTTACAAAATCCTACCAATCAAAATGTTGTTTTCAAGTACAAACTTATTAAGTCATATTTCCTCTCTTTCTAAGAGTAGTTATTGTTGCTCATTGATCTTTGGTCGCAAGAAACAACATTGCCACCGACAGGTCTGATCCTCAAGATGGCACATTATGCTTCTTCGCCACATAAGGCCATGCCTAAGGAGGCAGGCCACCCCCTACGCTGTGTCCCATTCCAGCCAGCACTGGCCCTCCATCCTGGGGCCACGGGGATCTACATGATGTACACTTTCTCAGCTTGTGAGAAGTTGAAAACTTCTTTGGTTCTTGGGCACACGACTTTATCATCTTGACGAATGGAAAGCAAGGACTGAAAAACAAGATCAATCACAAATGAATGCAGGCAAATCAAAATAAGATAGTGTTCCACAATTCAGAAATCAGGCTGTTAAGGATCCTTTCAAAGATCCTTATACATTCTTCTCTCTCCCCTCTGAATCTGACACAAAACATTTAGTTGTCTCATCCCAAAAGAACCGAATGTCTAGAATTATTCTTATAATTTAGTTGACAGACAACTCCAAAAATAAAGTTAATGGAACAACAACGGAAACCAGAAATCATGATCATTATAAATTTCTTCCTACACATGCAGACATAGTGGTACTCCATGCTTTGGAGTAACAGAACAATGGATAAATGCAGAGAAGAAACTTACATTGTAGCCATAGACATATCCATTTGGTAACATCATGGGTGGATTGTTTTCATTCATAACATCTCCAGAAATTTTACAGACTAGCCGGGAGTTGGCACAATGGGCCATGGGCAAAGGCTGAGCCAGCTTGTTCAGTGACTTACTACATACAGGGCAGTCTGGGTTCTTTGAACTTCCATCTTCTTTATAACATTGTCTGATTCACAAAGTGTCAAGGAGTCATAGCTTAAGAACAATTGTAATTATTAGAAAAAACAAGGCAACCAAATGGCACAATGGAAAGAAAGTCAGTTTTGGTATTAGGAAACCTAAGATCCAGGTTTTATACTCAATACTTGTAAAACCTTAGGCAGCTCACTTATGGGTCTTGGGTATTATTATCTGTACAGTGAAGGTCTTGTACCAACTGGCCTTAAGGGTCAGCTTTGTGGTTCTAAATCTCATATTCTTTTATTTTTGGGAAGAAAACACTCTTTTTCATGTACTATTTATTGTAACATATAATAAGCTAACAACTAATCAACTTTTAAAAATGTTTACATTTGATACTCCCTGTCAAATACATCTAAAAAGGAAATAGAGTGTCCTTTTAACTGGAACTGAGACAGAAAGACATTTCTCCCGTCCACATATACACTCTCTGATCCAGTGACACAGGCCTCCTGGCTGTACTGGACTCTGATCCAGGCATTGTCACTGTCTGTCTCCTCTCCCCTTCTCCCCACAGCCACAATGCTCTCTCTCTACAATTGTCTCCTGGCTTCCTTGAAGTCTCTGCTAACATCCCAACCTCTAGAAGACTTTCTCATCCCTTCTTAATTCTAGTGCCTTCTGGGGCAGCTAGGTGGCGAAGTGGATAGAGCACCAACCCTGAAGTCAGGAGGACCCGAGTTCAAACCTGATCTCAGACACTTAACACTTCCTAGCTGTGTGACCCTGGGCCAGTCACTTAACCCCAACTGCCTCAGCAAAAAAAAAAAAAAAAAATTCTAATGTCTTCTAATTTATCCTGTATATCACTAATATATGCACATAGTTGTTTGCAAGTCATCTCCCCAATATATCGAGCTCCATGTGAGTAAGGACTGTCTATTGCCTTTCTTGAAGGCACTAAATAAATCCTTTTCTATTGACTGACATTGGTGTAAACAGATAGAAGTGCCTGAATAAAAAACAATCTTGCCTTTCCCTTTGCTCACCTTCTCCCCCTTGTCTCCCCACAACAGAAAGCAATTGATTGACAGTGTGTTGATCTACAAAGGGATGATCTGGATTTAAGGGCCTGTTTCAGCCCCCTAATTTTGCTTTCAACATTTATTATTAGTTTTGTGAACCTGGACAAATAACTTGACCTCTCTGTGGTCCTTTATAAGGTCTTCTCCTTTATAAAACGGGGATGTGGGTAATCTCCTTTGATCTGAGGACTGCATGTCTGTAAGAGCACTATAGAAATGTCAGTTGTAATGATGAGAATGACAGAACCACTTCCCAGAAGCAGATCATGAGGTACTTAAGGGTGTAAAATGACCTTCCATCCTCAAGGATTTCCACCCCAAGGAAGCTCAGGCAGGTTTAGTCATGGAGTACTGATCCAGGGATGCATTTTGTATATGACACAGAAGAATCAGCTTAACTAAGTTCGAAAAGGTTGATAACAAGGATGACTGCAGTATTTTGAAGATCATCTAGCAAATCATACTGTAAAGCATTTACCAAGTCCAAGAATTCTGGGAGATAGGTGCTATTATCATCAGGCAGTACAAGTAATATTACCATGGGCCCTAGATTATGATCTAGAACTAGAAGGGGCTCTAGAGGTCAGTTGGTCAAACTGCCTCATTGTATAAGACTCGGGCGGTGAAGTCACTTGCCCAAGGTTACACAGGTAATGAGTCAGAGGCAGAATTAGAACTCGTGTATTCTGACTGAAGTCAATCCTTTTTTTTTTTTTTTGACTTCACTGTGTTGTCTGATTTTATATGAGAGAAAATGAGCTTCAGATTGCCTACTGCCCATGATCATATCCCTTAGGCTTGTCAGTCTAAATAGTTTATGGCCTGGGTGCTTTCTACAAATAAAAATTGAAGACAACGAGTAAATTACATGGATAATCAAAATGAGAAGAATTTTGCTTCAATTACTTGGCTATTTTAGGAAAATCCATTTTAGCCTGCAACAATTAAGTAAAAATTTAAAATATTAAGGAATTAGCTGTGGAGTCAGAAAACCCAGACGTGATACTTATTAGCTGATGATTATGGGCAAATTTTAACCTTTCTGTGTCTGTTTTCTTGTCTTTAAAATGAGAGCAGAACTAATATTCATCCTTATGTATCACAGGGTGATTGTAAAAAAAAAAGTTCTTGGTAAACCAATGAGTTCTAGGAAATGGGAAATAATCATTATTTATATAGTCATGACAATAGTGGCTAACATTTACATAGCACTTTGAAGTCCTTTAGAAATCTCATTTTATCCTTACGCGCAATCCCCATGATTATTATTCCTATTTACATTTGAGGAAACTGAGACAGCAGTTCAGTGACTTACCATCAGTGAGTTTCTGAGGCAGGATTTAAATTGAGATTTTATTGACTCCAAGTCTGGCAGTTCCTTCATTCTACCACCAGCTGCTCTTAACATATGAAACCTTTTGCCCTTAAGATTGATCCCTCATCTGTGCTGAATGAAGGTACATTTCATTATCTGTTCTCTATTGCTTACTTCATCTTCACAAAGATCATTTTAACTTCCTATTACAGTACATTATGGATAGGAGATGAATTTAGGAATAAGTTAAGATATAAAGAGTACTGTGCAATGTAAAGTAGATAATTTTGATCAAATTAAAAGTTTCTGTACAAATAAAACCAATGTAGGTAAGATTAGAAGGAAAGCAGAAAACTGGGAGGTAAAATTTTTATAGTTTCTCAGTTAAAGGCCTCATAATTCAAACATATAGCAAACTGAGTAAAATTTATACGAACATGCCATTGCCAAATTCATAAATCATTAAAGGATATGAACAAAAACTTTTGGAAGAACTCAAAAGCCATAAGTAATCATATTTAAACAACTTTGACATACCAATAAGATATATCCTATTAACAAAAATAATACGAGAAAATGATAGATGTTGTAAGGGATAAGGAAAAATTGGCATACTAAAACACCACTGGCAGAACTTTAAAATGATCTAACCATTTTGGAGAGCAATTTGGATTTATGCACAAAGAGTTATAAAACTGCCTATATACCCTTTGCCCAAGCAATTTCAGTATTCCCAAGGTAAATGGGAAAAAGGAAAAGAACCTATATATTCTAAAATAGATTTAAGGGAGGCCCATTAATTGGAAAATGGCTGAATAAACATATGATTGTGGTAGAATACTAATGTTGTAAAAAATAACAAGCAGGCTGACTTTAGAAAAACATGGAAAGACTTACAGAAATAATGCAGAGCAAAATGAGCAAAACAAAAAGATCATTTAATAACAGCAATATAGTTTGATATATAAATATAAATAAAATGTTGGCCTTTTCTAATGCGGAATTGGGAGGGTGATAACTCAGAACTCAAAATATAACAAAAAAAAGTAAATTTAAAAATAGAAAAAAAAAAAAAAAAGAGTGCATTACTTGTTGAAGTATTATGGGTTCCAAATGTGGTGACTGCACTGTTTTTAGCAATGGGATTGATTGTGCACATCAGCCAATTTTTAATTTTTTTTGTTTATTATGCTATTTCTTATTTAATCTTTAAATGCCACTGGAATAATTTAGTTTGTTTCATGTCCAGATTTCTCTTTTCACTGTACTTTGTTTATAACCTTCCACAATTTTCCTCCATACTATTTTGAAAATGAGCTTGTATGCTAAATTGTGATTGCTATGGGCATATTATCCTGGACACTTTAGCATTTCCTATTGTGACAAAGGCTTTATATAAACTTTTTCTTTCTTTTTAAACAAGTGGCAAGTCAAAAAAAAAAGTCCTTATCTTTATCCACTTCCTATTTTTCAGCACCAATAGCTTGCCCGAATAGTTCATGCTGAAACTGTTACAACTGCACAGTATTCTTTTAATCTTACCCTTATAATTTGGTGTTAATTAATAAACCTCTTCTCTAACCTAGCTGGTGTTCTGATCACACACAGACCAGTGATTTAGAGATGATTCCCAATTATTTAAATGCTTGAGAATTAAGAAATACAACAAAAACCAAAAAATCAGATTGAGGGTCAACCCAATGGTACTGGAGGTATATATGGAGTCAGTGTGATAGACTCGGAATCTGAAGACGTAGATTTGAATCCTGCTTCTGACACTGAGGGACTATTTGACTATGTGTCTCCCTTCACTTCTCTGGGCCTCAATTTTTTCTTATGTAAAAAGGGATGATGTCTCTTCCATCTTTATATCCATAACCTACAGGGAGCTACAGAAGAATCCAAAAAGTGGTAGGATCATTGTTTAAAAAGGATGAGATGATAATAACACATGATGGTTGTGAAGGCTTATTTGGTTTTTCATTTAAAGAAAATGTTTGTTGATTAGCAAGGAGAAAAAATTCAAGAAAGATGGTGAAGACAAACAGCATCTAGCCATTTTCAATGAGTTTAAGTCGCCAGGATGAACTACATTAAAAACAATAAGAACAGTAACAACAATAATATAGTTGTTCAGTTGTGTCTGACCCCATTTGGGGTATTCTTGGCAAAGATACTGGAATGGTTTGACACTTCCTTTTGTAGTTCATTGTACAGATGAGAAAACTGAGGTAAACAGGGCTCACTTGCCCAGGGTTATATAGCTAATAAGTGTTGGAGGCGAGATTTCAATTTAGGAGGAGGATGCTTCCTAACTCTATCCACTGTGCCACTTAGCTATCAATAATAATAATAATAATAACAACAATAATAAATTTAAAAATTAGTATAGCAAATTATCATTTCAGTGCTCATCCTTTTTGCCCTCTCTGCAATATCTGACAATGCTGAATACCCCACCTCATTCTGGATGATATCTCCTCCTCAGGTCATTGTGACACCTTGTCTTTCTACCTGTTTAAATATTACCACAATTTCCTTTGCTGATTTATTGTCTTTGTTATGTTTCCTAACTGTGGGAGATCTCCAAGAATCTGTGCTAGCCCCTCTTCTCTTTACATAATTTCACTTGGTCTCACGTGGCAATCTGAATAACTCCCATCGGTTTAATTATCATTGAAATGTAGATAATTCCCAAATCTGTCTTCAACTATCTATTGGATGTTTCTAATTGGATGTTCCTTAGGAATCTCAAAACACAACACATCCAAAATAGAACTCATTGTTTTTCTTCTCAAAACTACCCCTCTTTCAAAACTTTCATATTTTTGTTTAGGACACCACCATCCTTCTAGACACCCAAGTGTGAAATTTTGGCATTATTCCTGTTTCCTCACACAGTACATAGAGTCAAAGTTTGAACTCAATCCCTTTGGATTCAAATCCAGAACTCTTAATGGTAATAGAGGAACAGTAGCTCATATATATATCACTTCGTGATTTACAAAGCATTTTCTTTTTTTTTTTTTGCTGAGGCAATTGAGGTTAAGTGACTTGCCCAGGGTCACACAGCTAGGGAATGTTAAGTGTTTGAGACCAGATTTGAACTCAGGTCCTCCTGACTTCAGGGCTGATGCTCTATCCACTGCACCACCTAGCTGCCCCAGCATTTTCTTTATAATGTTGTGAAGTTCAGATAGCTATTGAACCATTTTGCCAGAGAAGATAAAATGATTAGTAAGTAGCAGAAGACAGGATTCTTGGCCTTGGGGCTCCAAGATAAGTGTTCCTTCCACTTTACTATCTTGCTGTAGAAAGAGCTCTTCCCTATGCTAGAGGCTTTCTGTTCAGGGAAGGGTATCTAGATGAACTTGTACTGGGCCTTCCAACTCTGATATCTGTTGATTGTAGCTACTTTCACAACATATGGAAGACAAGTTAGCGGGAATAATGGTTCAACTGAATAATTCGTTTCATTGTCTACTTGAAATCTAAATCAAGGACTGGTTTATACCAAAATGACCAACCTTTCTGACCCCAGATGATGTACTGATAATCATTGGATTGTAAATCCTTAGTATCCTTATTAAATCTTCCTTGTTTCTTTCGATCATAAACAGAATAAACTTGTTGCTCATAAAGGAGCAGCTGCTGGAGAGAGGTCACACTGGAGCAGAGAGGAGGGGGCTGGGCTGCATTTTAACTGTTAAGAGGTATCTTGTCAAGCCTCTTCCCTTTTCTGCTTTAGGGAAGCCTAGAAAATTTCTGCGGCTCTCTTCTAGATTTAACATTCTAGCATTCTAGCCCTGGAGAAGAATATAGCCTGCTTTAAAGTCAATTGAGAAAAAAAAAAATCTGTGAGGATATAAATTCAGTAGGAAAATATCATTCTACATGAGTAATTGGATGCTTGTGATGTTCACATAAAACCTAAGATTATTTTCTCTGATTATTTTTCATACAATTCCTTTAAAAATAAGGCTACCAATGAAATACTACCAAACTGGTATGTTCATTGGTTAAATCAAAACTAAGGGGTATCTTTTTTTTTTTTTTTTTGCTGAGGCAACTGGGGTTAAGTGACTTGCCCAGGGTCACACAGCTAAGAAGATTTGAACTCAGGTCCTCCTGACTTCAGGGCTGGTGCTCTGCAATGCATCATCTAGCTGCCCCAGGAGAATCTTTTAAGCTCACAGATTTAGAGTGAGAAGGCACCTCAGAAGTTTATCTAGTCCAATCTTTTCATCTTATACATGAGAAAACTAAGCCCCAGAAAGGCTTTGCCCTGAGTTACACAGACTTGTTATTCCAGTACTATTCAGAGTGCTCAGGTCCTGTGACTAATTCCTGTGCTCTTCTTACTCTTATTACAGGCTTAGAGCAGAAAGGGACATCAGAAATCAGAAATATAACCCATCTTATAGATGGAGAAACTGAAAACCGGAAAGGGGACTTGTCCATTGTTGAATAGTTTGCACACAATGGCTGGCATGCATTCCCTCTGCCCCCTCCTTATACCTATTTGTTAAAATACTTGTCCTTCAAGGTTTGAGTTGGCTGTCCTATCTTTTGTAAAACCTTCCCTGATAATCTCAGAGGCAAGTCATCTTTCCTCATATTTTTCGAAAACACTTCTGATATTTTCTGCCCTTATATCGTTCTATCTGGTAATCAATATACTTATATGTGCACATGTTTTCTCCTTGATAGACTGGACTCAAATGCTAAGTTGTTGAAAATTTCTTTATCCTTAGCCCTCAGCAGAATGTGGCCCCATGTTTAAACCTCTGTTCATGTAAACCTCAACATCATGTATCTACTGGGTGCTGGGCCTGGGATTTCAAAACCAGGTCTTCTGACTTGAAATCCTATTGATTCATTATATCATACAACACTACTTAATAGGCCCCCCTCAATACCCTGACACAAATAATCACAAACCTATGTTTCTTTAAAAATCAGGCCAAGTTCATTTCATCTCTTAAATCATATAGAAAACCTGCTTACTTATCCAATGACATTCAGAAATTACATGAAAAAATTTTATTCCTAAGATAAAATTCACCATGTTATTTCAATGGGAACTAAATAAAAACCGGTTTAAGTACATGTTATGCTTACAATTTTTGACCAAGAAAGGATACGGTGTTTTTATAGCAGAAAGGCCTGCCTGGAGTGTAATGGTGAAGACTGAGTTGTTTCCCAGCTGATGTAGTCTGTAATTATCATACCTAAACTGCTGAATCAACATCCTCCATCGGGCAGGGTCCAAAAGATCCTGTAATGAAATAAAAAGGAAAAAGATTAAAAACAAGAGCCCTTTCTGGGTCTAAGATTCTAGATCAGAACCATTTATCCTAAGCAAAATTTCATAGAATGTTTTATATTAATTTCCAATCAGATACTCCAATGACATCAGATAACTAAATATATCATTAAAAAAAATTTTTTTTTGTTTAAAGGGAGTGAGGAGAAGGGCAACAGGAAAAAAAAAATCACCAGATGACACTTATAAGCATTTCATTGGGAGCAAGAGGAAATGAATTTTAAAAAGAAAACTTTTTTTTTCTTCCAATGTAGGCATTTACAATATTGAAGGTCATTATAAAACTTTGTTATTTTTATGCTTTGATTTAAAATCCACTGATGTGACCTTAATATTCTGTATTTAATTTTCTGGAATGTTGACTTGGTTATGAAGCGAAATTAATACTTTGGAATGTCAAGAGTTTTTCAAGCTACTGGGAATTAAAACACATGACTGAGCAAACTTCTGTCAAAGAAATATAAATGTTATAAGTCCAGTCAACTCTGCTGCATTAAGCACCCAATAGGACTCCAGTAACAGAAACAAATAGTACATTGCAAAGCCAAACCTCCCAAACTAGTATTTCTAGCTAGGCTTAAGTTCAAGAAGAGAGAAGATATATAAATCCTTCATTTTAGAGAAAGGCTTCTGAAACTGTAATTCAACTTCAGGCTAAGAAAGCAGGTTTAATCTAAGTTGCACTTAATTCTATGGGATTTTAAATAAAGGAAATTCCTGTTTAAACCCTGTCCTACATGGCTCTCTTCAACAATGAAATGTTTCAAACCATTTCCAATTGTTCACTGAAGAAAGCCATATACACCCAGAGAGAGGGCTATGAAATGTGGACCACAACATAACATTTTCATGCTCTCTATTGATGTTTGCTTGCATTGTGTTTCCTTTTGCAGATTTTTTTTCTTATAGATACGATTTTTCTTGCACAAAAATGCTAAGTATGGAAATATGTATACATATATTTGATTTGTCAAGTATTTTTTAAATTAAATTAAATTAATTTATTTTTTAAAATTTTATTTTATTTGTATAACATATGTGTGGGTAATTCCTCAACATTAACCCTTACATAGCTTTCTGTTACAAAACTTTTCCCCCCAACTCCCCACCCCTCCCCTAGATGGCAGGATATCCACTACATGTTAATTATGTTAAAATACTTGACAGATCGAATATATGTATACATATTTCCAAACTTATCATTGTTGTTCAAGAAAAATCGTATCTACATGGAAGACATATCAGATAAAGGAAAAGCAATGTAAGCAAACATCAATCAAGAGTATGAGAATGTTATGTTGTGGTCCACATTTTACATCCCTCTCTCTGGATGTATATGGCTTTCTTCACTGAACAACTGACACTGGTTTGAAACATTTCATTGTTGAAGAGAGCCATGTCCATCAGAACTGATCGTCATATAGTATTGTTGTTGCCATGTATAATGATCTCCTGGTTCTGCTCATTTTACTCAGCATCAGTTCATGCAAGTCTCTCCAGGCCTCTCTGAAATCGTCCTGCTGATCGTTTCTTACAGAGCAATAATATTCCATAACATTCATATACCATAATTTATTCAGCCACTCTCCAATTGATGGGCAACCATTCAGTTTCCAGTTTCTAGACACTACAAAAAGGGCTGCCACAAACATTCTTGCACATGTGGGTCCCTTTCCTTCCTTTATGATTTCTTTGGGATATAAGCCCAATAGAAACACTGCTGGGTCAAAGGGTATGCACAATTTGATAACTTTCTGAGCATAGCTCCAAATTGCTCTCCAGAATGGCTGTATCCGTTCACAGCTCCACCAACAATGCATCAGTGTCCCAGCCTTCTCACATCCCCTCCAACATTCATCATTATCTTTTCCTGTCTTTTAGCCAGTCTGACAGATGTGTAGTGGTACCTCAGGGTTGTCTTGATTTGCATTTCTCTGATCAATAGTGATTTGGAGCACCTTTTCATATGGATTTGTCAAGTATTTTAACATAATTAACGTGTAGTGGACTTCCTGCCATCTAGGGGAGGGATAGGGACTGGGGGGAAAAATTTGTAACAGAAAGCTTTGTAAGGGTCAATGTTGAAAAACTACCCATACATATGTTTTGCAAATAAAAAGCTTAAATAAACAAACAAACAAAACCTGTCCTATAGCAAAAATCAGTTTTTTGAGTTGGTTGAAATAGAATGGAGCAAAATCAACCCCAATCCTTGGCTGTCCTGATCTGTCTTGATAATAGAAATCATAGTAAGACTGTGCCTCAAATAAACAGTTGGTTAGCTGTTTAATTCTAAATGAGTACCACAGACATCCTTGTGTTTGGGAGGCATGTCGATAAAATACACACTCAAACCAAAGAATTTTTTAAAAATATTAATTCTAGTAATGTTTTCTTTCATTTCTCATAAAATGTTTTGTAGGGCACAGTGCAAATGAAATATTAAACATGACATCTTAGCAGCCTACAGATTGAGTCACCACCAAGAGAACTATCTTGATTACAAAAAGGCTCGAGTCTGTGTCTCGGAATGGTATGAATTAATTCATTATATACAAGATGCACATATATAGACTTAATTAAATGCCTCCACCCAACAAAGAGTTCATAGACTTAACAATGTTTGCTCTGGAAAACTGCTTTCTATGCACTCCTTGACGTGGCTTCTGTAAAGCTAAGTGTTTTGTATTTTTAATTGCCTCTGGGAGTTGGTATGTACTCAAATCCCAATTCTACTTCACTGTGGAGCATAGTAAAGAATTATTTTCTACAGATGTTATTTTATTTTATTTTAAAAATTTATTTAAATATTTTTGATTAGATTTTAAGTTCTTAACTATCTCCTTCCTTCCCTCCCCAACCTTCCCATCATGAAAGAAGCCATCATTTGACAAAGATTTATAAATATATGTAAAAGTAAATCATGCATACTTCTATTTATCATCTATAAGTATTTTTAGAAGATGAAAGTGAAGGGAAAGATCTCCCAAGAGACCTAAACATTATGGTGCGTGCTGTAAGGTTCAAATATTTCTTGGTTAATATAGGATAGTGTTTTTGCTGCCTCTACTCCACCAAGGGTACTCAATCTCTATTTTAAACAGTTTTCCAACATTTATGCAAACAACTAGTCTTATTTCACACTCGGGGGAGTAAAGAAGAGGACCTGAATGGCCTACGGTTTTCTGGGCTACTCAAATAAATGCTTTACCGTTAGAAACAAATGGCAATTAGAGAATTTTATTTAACAACCGAATGACAATAATACCCAAAGATCTTCATTACGTTTTCTAAGGGTGATGGGGCAGGCACGTACAACTTAAGCAGATGCCAAACTAGACCATCTATGTGAAGAAATCAGAAGCAAATATGTGCTACATTATCTTAAAGATGTTTTTATTCGTTGTTCTAGTTTATAATATGCTAGGCAAAGTTTATACATGTATCAATAAACACGTCCATGTAGAGGAAAGTTTGTAGAGAAAGCTGAGGATCTCATAATTAGGGATATTGAGTGAGCAAGTTCTATCTCCCACAATGAGAAAAGATGAATGGGGATAGGATTTGGAGGAAGATAAATTCAAAGACATAACTTACCATTTTGTTAGGGGATAATTTTCACATTGATGAATGAATAAAAAAGCATTTATTATAAGCACTTACTATGTACCTGACTACAGTTCTAAGTGATTAGGCAAACAAACAAACAAACAAAAAAACCAAACATGATAATCCCTCTCTTCAAGAGACTTGCATTTTTTTTTATTTGCAAAACATACGCATAGGTAATTTTTCAACATTGACCCTTGCAAAGCTTTCTGTTACAAATTTTTCCCTCCTACCCCCCACCCCCTCCCCTAGATGGCAGGAAGTTTAATACATGTTAATTATGTTAAAATATTTGACAGATCGAATATGTGTACACACACACACACACACACACACGCACACACAGCGTTATCTTGCTGTACAGGGAAAAAAAAAAAAAAACCTGAGAAGGAAAACACAATGTAAGCAAACATCAACAGAGAGTGTGGAGAGTGTGAAAATGCTATGTTGTGGTCCAGACTCAGATCCCACAGGACTCTCCCTGGGTGTATATGGCTTTCTTCATCACTAACAACTGGAACTGCTTTGAAATATCTCATTATTGAAGAGAAGCATGTCCTTCAGAACTAATCATCATACAGTCTTACTGTTGCCGTGTACAATGATCTCCTGGTTCTGCTGATTTCACTCAGCATCAGTTCATGCAGAGACTTGCATTTTAAAAGAAGAAAACAAAACAAATAGGGTAGTAGAAGATAGGGACAGAGTTCTGATACTGAAGTTACAGGGATGATGATAAATGACATTATAGGGCAATTTATTACCTAGGTCTTTATAGTATTGATTTTGTTAATGTTCTTAGAGCTAGATATGAAAAGTAGGAGGTGCTGGGTAGTGAATCAGAAAAAAAAAAAAAAAAAAAAAAAACATCAGGATTAGGCCACAGAAAAAATGCTGCAATTAGAGTGCTTTGGGAATTATTCATAGTGTGATGTCAATAGCAGGCACAAGAACAGATGAAGAAACTTACTGGCAGGAAGGTCAGTCCTGTTCTAGAAAATCTGCTCTATAATAATTAGAATGAGTCTTTTGAACTGGAATGTCCAAGACTGACATTTTTAATCTACCTTAATTCAAGGAATTTGAAAGGTGAAAAATAAATGAAAAATTGGATAAAAGTCCCTACAGTGAGACCTTTAGTTTAGAAAAATTAAAGAGGAATCAAAGAACTGACAAATATTTAGGGCTTTCATGTAAAATTCCATCTTTGAAAGTTAAAGAGTTTTTTTCTTATGCAATAGTGAAGCATTCAGAAAACAGGAAAAAAGATTCATAATTTCTAATTAAAAAAAACCCTGTCAAACTTGAATTTCTTTACTAGTCTTCACAAGAGAGAGGTTTTCTTACTTTGAGAACAATGACAGCCATCTCTCATTTTATAAAAAACTAATCTATTGGCCATTTGTTAAGTCTTTTAGAAATTTTGCTGAATATTTTTAAACTAGTGCCTCTGACACAGGAAACCATCATTAAAGAATACTTTCACTTTTCTTTTTTTATGGAAAGTCTCTTCCTACTAAGTTGTTGGAATAATTATATGAGAATGAATTTACTGCACAAATATCATGTAACCTATGACAAAGGTAGAATACCTTTGCTTGAGAAAGTTCACATTTAGCTCAAGATTGTAGCAAAACCATGACATCTAAGCAATCAAACTTTCTTTTTGCACTTATCTTGCAATAACAGGCTTACATTGACCTTATATAAAATATCCAATTAAATTTCAAAGTCAGAAATTTTCACATGTAGTTCCATGTTCTCTCATCCCTGACTACAGATTAAGTAAAACTATAATTGTTTCCTATTTAATATTATTATAATCTCAAACAAAAATCCTATTCAGACAATAAAAGACTCAAAATTTAATCTGAGTAAGAACTCAAACAAAAACCTTTATAGTTTTTGATGCTACCATAATTTTAGAAATATGCTTTATGTTACAAGATGGAAGATGATTTGATACCTCTAAGTACAACTTCATGTTTTAAGTTGTATTTCATTTAGCATAAACCTGCTGGAAGTTTCATTCAAGAATCTGTTGGATACTTCAGTTTTCTTTGACAGCTTTCTCAGTTTCTTTCCTATTGTGAAAATTTTGAGTTGTGATTTTTTTTCTGCCTAAAATACTATTAAGTTGCTAACTCACAAAATTTTATCCCATGTTTAGAAGTTCACTGGTTAGCTTAGTATTTATATGGGAGATTGAAGAGTAGTACTTTAATTGTCAAAAAAAATTATAAACAAGAAAGCTACTGTTCTGAAGAATTTGTTTTGATGGGCATATTAGTAGGGAAAACCAAACTCTGAATTTTGACTGCCAAGGAAAGAACAATGTGGGTCCATGAGCATTTTATTAAAACCAAACACTGGTCTTCTTAGGTTACTAAAATCCTTACTATAAAATAGTAAGAAGGTGAAATTCTTTTAGTAGGGTCCCAAACTTACAGAAAATCCTCACATTATAAAGGGAGTAATCAAAGCTTGGGGTCTGTCTTCTACTTCCTGTTTTAGAAAAAATTGTGGTACTTGAAAATGATTGCCTGACTAACTGTAATCCCTAATAAACATGAGTCAAAGCCTCTGGACTTCCTGCAATATTTGAATTGAAGGGAAAGAATCTACTAAGTTCTGGCTGACTTTTTAAATGATGTGGTCAAATAGAGGCCAAAGAAGTATCACAGAGCTGGTCAGAGAAATGCTGTCATTTCTGGATCCTTCTCTGAAATGTCTCACCTCTGGCTGGGAGACACCAGGATAATTTTTACATCAGTTTTGTTTCTGAAAATCCACTTGAGTTTTGCTGAGTTAGTCACCACTAGGTGACCTCCTGGAGGCCTTTGCCAGTAACTAGTGTCACATAAAATCAGAGCTGTACATCTGATTTGGTTTAATTACAATGCAACCTCAGCAAAATCTTATGACTGAAGGGTTTTGGGTTTTTTGTTTTTGTTTTTTGGTGGTGGTGGCGGGGTGTTTTCTCCTACTAGTGCTAAACATTTTTTTTTAATTTTAATTTTTTAATTTTTATGCTTTGATTACTGATTGCTTCCTAATTTTTTGGGTACTTTTGTATTTGACTTATATAGTTCTGTCCAAAGATGGTGAATTTAAGCTCCTTTATTTTAAAAGCTACAAGTTTTTAGCTTTAAACACCCCTTATGCTGCTAGTGATTCACTATCAACTAAAGAAGCTTCATTTAGTCACTTCACAAAATAGCACTGAATATTTTCTAGATTGGCTATACTTCTATTCCACTGAGGAATGTAACTTTGGACAGCTTTAACAGGTTAGCTGGTATCTGTAAACCTAGTTGGGGTATATTTTAGAAGATACAATGATGCCCGTGTTAGAGTTTCCATGAGTTAATCTGTAGCTGAATGGCTCAAACTGCACAATAAAATTTGAAAACTTTCTCACCCTTTTTAATAGTTCCTTCTTTGACACCTTCCAAAAGTAAAGTTTCTCTCTATCTTGTAGAAAGCTTTAATAAATTACTTCTCACTGGTAGGCTACTTCTTATCATTTTCAAAGGGGGTGCTTTTACTTCCTCACCTTTCAAGTCTCCTTATTTCACTTCAGTCAACTTCCGCATTCATGGACTTTAACTACAGTGAATATTCACCAATGATTTAATCATAAAATCTAATGGCTTTTTCTTATACTCCTTCTTGACTTTTCTGATGTATCACAAAATCTCCACGAAATCATTCCTTAGAACATTGTAGCTAGTGATCTCTCCTAGTCCTGTGCTTTACTCAGTGTCTTCCTTATTATACACTCATTCATATGGGAGTATATGCCTTTGAACAAAGGCACCTACATTCATTCCTCTCTTACTAGGCTCCATGATCCATGAGATCCCCATGTCATTTATTTTTATGATCCTCACTAAAGCAGAGGGTACCATGGCCTCTTGTACTTGTGCTTGCAAGTGGCAATCAGACTATGCTGTCTTATACTGCAGTGTCTGGACAATAAATAGAACTACAGTTACCTCTGAGTCTGTTTCTCATATAAATTCTCACATTGAGTCAAGTTGCTAAGTCTCACCAACTCCACTTATATAACATTTCTTCTATCTGTTGCAGTTGGAATGTTCCACACTCTAACTGCCACTGTATTTAAAGCTCTCATTACCACTTGCATGGCTGATCACAGTAATCTTCTATTTGCTCTCCATGCCTTCAGGCTCATTCTTCTCTAGGCCATCCTGTACACAGTGGCCAAAATCATCTTCCTAAAACATAGCACTACACTGCCCTGTTCAAAAAGCTTCAGAGTCTCACTATTGCTCCTAGGATAAAATAAACTCTCCCTAGACTGCCATTTAAGGCTTTCCACAATCTTAATCTATCTTCTCCAGCTATAGTTCATATCATTCCCTTTTATACACTCTATTTTCTAGTCAAGCTGAATAGAGATATTCCTTCAACTTATAATCAGTCTCCAGAGCTGTGTACTCATGTGATCTATCATGACTGGTATGAGCTCCAGGCACAGAATAATTGCTTAATTAAATCTTGTTCACCAACTCCTCCATTCTGTTGTTAAGAATTCTTCTCTTTCTTCAAGCCTAAATTAAAATGAAATTTTCTTTTCTGTGAATCTTTTCCTGATTTCCCCCTTGACCAAAAATTTTTCCTTCCTACCTGAGCATTTTTGTCTAGATATCTAATTTATCTCTGTCACTCCTTACTTAATATTAATATATTTCTAATAGAATATAATTATCTTGAAAGCAGGGATTATGCCATTTAAAATCTATGAATTCCCAATGGATCATCACCATCACAGTTCCATGCCTACTGCAAGGGTTTAAGTGTTCTGTTGTGAATTGCTAACTCCTTTACAATATCTAACAGACATATGAATTACTACTAATAGTCAATATTTATATAAGGCTTTAAGGTCTGCAGAGCATTTAATATATCTTCTCTGATTTGATCCTCATAATGATCCACTGAGGAAGTTCTGACATTATTCCTCCCATTTATAATTTAGTAAACAGAATCAGAAGTGATTTTCCTATAATCATAAAATGACATCCAGGGTTTTTTATTTTGTTTCTTGGCATTCTATCCCATAATTTCCCAAGATGGCTGTCTTAAAATATTTACTGAATGTCTTCCTTACCATACACTCCTTCATATGGAACTGTATGCTTTTGAACAAAGGTACCTACATTCATTCCTCTCTTACTAGGTTCCAAGATCCATGAGATCCCCATGTCATTTATTTATTTATTTTTTAATTGTTTTTTTGCTGAGGCAATTGGGGTTAAGTGACTTGCCTAGGGTCACACAGCTAGGACGTGTTGAGTGTCTGAGACCAGATTTGAACTCAGGTTCTCCTGACTTCAGGGCTGGTGCTCTATCCACTGAGCAACCTAGCTGCCCCCTATCATTTATTTTTATGATCCTCACTAAAGCAGAGGGCATCATGGCCTCAGGAATAGCTAAGCACTGGGAATAGCACCATAAGAAAAGCAAAAAGACACTGTAGTAAAGTGGATTAAAAGCTGGGATCAAGTCTCATCTCTGACCCATGCTGGTTATGACGCTGGGTGAGTCACTGACCCTCTTGGTGCACCATGCCAATCTTGAAGAAAGTAAACTGTTGAATGGTGGCTTATCTGCCCTAGCAGAGGGGATTTCCTTCCCTCAAGAAATGAAAGGTCTGGACTGGGAAAAAAAAATAAAGAATCAACTACTGCAGAGTAAAAAAAAAAAAAAAAGCAGAACCAGAAGATAATAACTATTTAAAAAAGCAGCTATAAGCAGAGTAAAAGCAGTGACAACATTATTTATTCCTGAGAAGAGAGGATGAAACAGAATTCCCACTAAGTGATGGCAACTATGGCCAATAAATACTGTCCACCCAGATGGAGGCTCTCTCTCTTGGTTGATTATTGATTTTTCTTTGTAAATCAGAGAATAAGGCTGGGAAGAAACTGTGGTAGAAAGAATAAAAAGCTTCAACAAAACTTTAAAAAATACAAGAAAAAGTATGATCACACATATAGATAGTGGCGCTAAATATATGTCAAAAAGCAATTAGAAAACTATGGATAGCCACAATCCTACTACATAATAATTTAGTTGATTATCACACAATTATAAAAATTACCTTATAAGGAGAGATATGAGTGTCTGAAGGAAAGGCTAACATTCCCATCACTTGTCGAACCTCATCCAACTGACTTCCTTCAGCTTGACTGAAGTGCTTTCTTGCATGTCTAAAAAAACAATTTGGAATATATCAATCAATATTATTCATCTCAGTGATTCTGAAATGAAAAATAAAATTATTTGTATAATCTGTATAAAAATGATTAGAAGAAGGAAGGCTTAGCTATAAACTCCTAAAGATTTTAAACACGAAATTAACAGTAAAACATGCATATATATATATATATATATGTATATATATATATATATATATATATACATATACACATACATATATACATACACACACACTAGATGTGAAGGGACAGATTATTTTATTAAGAGAATTTATTGCATATCTAAAGCTCCAAGCTCAAAAATAGTAACAGCATATTAAATTTATTTGCTCACTACTTATAACCTATAATAACAATACCTACAGAAAAACTGGTAAAACAATCAAGAAATTAGATATCTACTCTGTTGGATATAACAGTGGACATTTTCATGCAGGTCCAAAGGTGGCAAAAGTAGTCATTAAATAAATCCCTCCATTTACTAAGATAAAAACCAAAAATGAAACGAAGAAGTATATAATACTTCATAAGATATACTACAGACTACGTTAACGATTAGATAACAACTTACTCATTCACATTTTAGTTTTCCAGTATCTTTGAAATTTTTTTCATCATGTTTTTATATAAGCACTCTTACAAAACCACAAGACCCTTTTAGCTCCTAAATAGAAATAAATGAATTCACTTAAATTCACAAATATAATCCAAGACTAGCTATTCAGTATTTTCTCACATTTCTTCTTTCAAGTCTTATCTGTGCTTTGAAATTATGCAATATTCATTCATTCAGTCATTCCTTACATTTACACTGCTTCAGTCACCATGCATACTGTTTCCTAAGCTTGCTTATTTCACTACATATCAAGTTCATGGACATCTTTCCAAACTTCTTTATTCATCCTATTCATCATTTCTTATAGCAAGTAACATACCATTACATTCATGTACTACAATTAGTTGTCATTCCCTAAAAAAAATGGACATCTACTTTGTTTCTAATTAATTTTTTAGTATAAAAAATTGTTTATAAAAAAATTTTAGAGACTTTTCTTCCAAGTAATGTTATCTTTGAGGTTATGTATATGCCTAGTAGTGGAATCTCTGGAGCAAAGTGTAGGGACATTTTAGTCTCTTTGTTTGCATAATACCAAACTACTTTCTAAAATGATTGTACTGATTGATAGCTCCACCAATAATGCACTAGTATGCCTCATCTTTCTATAATTCCCCCAACAATGAATATTCCCATTTTTGTACTATTTACCAATTTGTAGGATACGAGGTAAAACCTCAAGGTTCTTTTGATTTGCATTTTTCATAGAGTTTTTAATAGCTTGCAATTCTTTTGAGAACTGTTGAGTCATATCCTTTGAATGATCTACCTTAGAAGCTACTACAATTATGTCATTGGAGTGCAAGGTCTAGGAGGTTCCATAAAGCCTGTGTCTGCTGCCTCTGAACCAGTCTTTTTGTGGACAGGAAGACAACACCAATAGCTGGCTCCTATGTGAGAAATCCTTGGCCAAGGCAAGCCATGAAACAAGGAAAAATATGAAATGTTTCTGACCTGAGCTACTTTCTTCTTTTTCTACAGTGGCAAACTGGTAATAAAAAGGCTACCAAGAACCAGTGTTTTTGGATGTTCTAGAAACAATTTAATAACTTTAAATATATGATACTTGTTCAGTGATCAACAAGTCTATGTATTAATAATGGAAATTTAAATCATATCCATATTGACATTGTTATATAAATAAAAAACATTGGTAAAAATTAAGTTGCAGATAGATGGGAGGATAGTTTTCAAGTTCTGCTTGCAGAGGCATATAAAAGACTTGGGGAAGATGATTCTACTGGACACTCAAAGGCAACAAAAACATTATTTCATGGGATGCTTGGTCATTCTACTTTGTGGTACTCAAACTGGAACAAGGAAAAGACCACTAATAGTGAATTAGATATACACATCAGCATCAGAGAAAGTAGAAAAATCAGCATACATTTCAAGATAATGAAAAGTATATTGAAAAATATATGATTTCAAATCAGGAAACAAAAGAAGCCCAAGTTTTTCAGACAAAACAGATGCCTCCCATCCATAACTGCTTATTGTCTTTAAGAAGAGAGTGAAACATAATTCTTTTCTATTACAATGGTAAGTAAGCTACAAGAGGGCAAAGGATATGGACTATTTGTTGGAGTTAACTCTTTAAAAAAAAGTTGTTTAACTCATCTTAAAGGATTATTCTATGGAGGATTTGTTTCTTTTTTTTTTTTTTTTAAGTCTCTGGATGTCAAAACAAAATGATTTTTTAAGAAAAGGTTAAGAAACATCGACATTGAATGAGATCTCCCAAAGTGAAACTGAGTATGTTGAAAATAGTTGCTTACAGATGTGGAAGTCCTTTCTAAATTATCTGGCTAAGTACTGTAGGACCAAGGATTTGTTAGAGTAGAATAATAAAGGAAAAAAATGATATGATATGATACACAAACAAAACATGACTCAAATTCTAATCTGACATGTTTAAATAAGCCACTGATGTTGAAAAATAAGAAATGGATAAAAGAACAAATAACACCACATGCTATAACCATTTCACATACACATGTATGCACACATATGTGCCCCCCATATGCCCACAAACACATATTTAACAAATACAAAGTAACTAGTATAACAAATATTCAAAGATTTTAGAACCACTTTAGTCAGTAAATACTTAATCTCCTGGCCAACAGGGCACCATCAAGTTAGAACATAAATTCATTATAAAAACCTTTAAGCTAGGAGGTTGAAGAAAAAATATTAATAGTTTGCTCATAAAACAATGGGGAATAATGGAAGAGGAAAGTAAAGTTGAAAATGAAATTGGGAACAGAGACAAAAACTAGAAATAATCTGCTGACATTTTATCAACTATTTTCCTTTTTAAGTGTCAGTGAAGTCACCATATTAGGCCTCTAACATCTCAGCTCATGACATGCTGCAAGAAGGAATAAGAAAACTAAAGAGGACAAAGAAGGAAGAATAGCTGGCTCAAAATATACACAGAGGAGATGTGTGTTGGAGCTAAGCAATTTTGGGAGGCTTTAAAAAAGCAATTCTCAGGAGATACATTAAAGAAAAAAATGTCATTTGAAAAAAAGTTGCATGAAAATTTTTCCTTTCCTAAAAGTCTAGATGAGAACATATCAATAAATGCTGACCTCTAGGTCTACTGGCTTGCTTCTACAAAATATTTATGACAATATTCTTTTATACATATGCCAAGGATATCCTTGACAAAAGCGATCAGGCAGGCTTTTCTAAGTAACATTCTATGGTACACTCTATTTATAAACTCAGGACTGACAGAAAAATACAGAAAATCCAAGAGCCCAGTGTTTGTTGACTATATAAAAACCACTTAATTTGGTAAGCTCTCCACAAACAAAATAGCTCTCACATGTCAAAACTATACAAAATTCCTCAACAATTACATGCAGTAATTGAGACCCCTTCATTAATGATTGATAAATACCATCATGAGAAGTGACACAGGGGAAATGTATACATTTCAAATTCCAAAACAGTAGAAAGCCTCCAAAATGATATTCACAATCACTTAAGAGTTCAGCTAAGAAATACACAGAGAAAAAAATACCAAATGGATGACATACATATTATCTAGATTATGGCATATGATTGAATTGTCATATAATTGAATGGACATTTACTTGATTGTATCTAAAAAATATATCTATCTTGGACAGAAATGACAGGTGGCTGAGAAATGAATAGGAAGAAGGTAGACAAGTTTGCATTTGAGATACTGCAATTAATGATGCTGAGTCACTCCCTAAAACAAGTACTTTTTTGTTTGTTTGTTTTAACATTCATATACTTTCAGTGATAAATACTTTCATTCTTTATGATTTTATCTAAGTGTCAATTTAATGTCACTAAAAAGCTAATGAAGAGAAGAAACATGGGCATGAAGTAGGTGAAGCATATCTCTATAATAAATTCTGCACAAGAAGTGGGGTAAGAATTTTTGGTTGAAAAAGGAATTAGGCCGGCCACATAGCAAAAGTAAGGAATATGGCTGATGTGATCACATTTTTGAAGAAGGGGCAAATACACAGCACCTTATAGCTTCAGTGTGTTGGAGAGACTGGAGCTATAATAATAAGCTAGATATATTTCAGATTGAGTTGAAAGAGTAGTGAATTACACACCAACCACCAGGAGAATTCAATAACCCATTTTTTCTACTCTCTTTCCTGTTCCCCATTACTTGAGCAATGAATCTGCCCACATCAGCAAGCTCCTTCAGTACCTTATGAGGCAAACTATCTGAACTTGAAGACCTGAATATTTCCAGTAGTTCTTATTTACTTTTCTCCAGAAGCAGCTGGGTGACATAGTAGGTAGAGCACTGGACTTGAACCATCACTCAAATCTGACTGCAGATACTTAGCATGTTCCTGAACTACTGCCTCAGTTTCCCCATCTGCAAAATGCAGACAGTAATAGCACCCACCTCCCATGATCACTGTGAGAAAAAAAATACACACACACACACACACACACACACACACACACACACACACAGTGTTTTGGAAACCTGGTAATGCTTCATACATGCTATTATGATTATGATTCTTTCCTTTCTTGAATTCAATTCTGTCTTAAGGACATGAGTCCTATTCTTCACATTTTAAAACTTGGTCTACTTGAGTAAGAAGACAGTAGAGACAGAGGTGACTTGATAACAGGCCTAAGACTGACATCCAGGGGGAAAGAGTATACTAAAATTTAGGGGCTCTTGAATGAGAAATCCCTCACTCTTGAACCAGTATAGATTTGAAAGTAATTTTCTGAATTAAATTAATTATAATTAAGAGAAGAACGGAATATTAGGTAGCCCTTGATCTTTAAAAGAATAAAATTTTTCAGAGCCTTTGAAGACAAGGATCAAAGTTTTAAAAATATGTGACTCCTGTCCTATCAAAATTATGACAGGAGACCCTCATCTATACCAGTTTAGTTCTTCAAGTTTGGAGCTGATTAGTTTTATACCCCAAAAGGAAACTCAAGCTAGCAACTTGATTTCAATCCTTGCTTAGTTTAATTTCAAAACCTATTAAGAGCCATACTAAGAACAATGAAAATCCCTGAAAAACAAGATTCCCAAAGGATTAGGATTATTGAATAACACAAGATCTGGCAGCCTCTACTAAAAAGAAGAGATTTTGGAATAACATTTTCCAAGCAAAGAGGTCTAAACCCAAGAAAAACGCTCTATGAAGCTGTGTATAAATTTACAGGGAAAAAATGGATCTTCAATGGAATAGAAGACTTTTAAAAGAATTCTTGATGAAAAGATCAGGGTAAAATAGAATTCTGAAATACAAATATAAGACAAGAGAAATTTATTTAAGAAACTAGAAGGGGCTATATAAAATGGTAAAGGGCTAATATTCTAATAAGAGAAGAAACAAATGTTGCTTTAGAACTTTAATGTATTCAAAGGATATTGAGAGAGTTAAGAAAAACCCTATTTTGAGGGTTTTAAATGGGGAAAGAAAAGAAGAGGTGGAAAGAACAGGAGAAATGGGTAGAACTTACTATTCTCATGAGAAGGGCATATAAGCAAAGAGAAAGGGAAGGGGGGAATATGATATGAGCCTCATTGTTCTATGAATAAGACAAAGGGGAATTAAACATATACAAAGAAACATAGCCAACTAAACAGGTGGGGACAGGAAGGGAAGGTTTGGGAGGGATAATACAGGGAACAGAATAGTTTCAATCAAAACAAATTTCCTGACTCCAGACAAGAAACTTAAAAGGGGGGAGAAGGATAAGACCTGGAAATTAAAGGGTGCCCATCAACTGGGGAAGAACAAATAAATTGAAATATTGGAATATTAGGGAATATTATTGCATATGTTGGAATGTAATATGAGAAATAATGAAAGAGACAATCCTAGAGAATTCTGGGAAGTATGAATTGATACAGAATGAAATGAGCAGAAATAATACTGAAAAGAAAAACAAAAAACTTAAGATATCTGACCAAAACAACTTCCAACTATATCTGTAAAGGACCTATTATGAAGCATTTAATCACTTCCTTACAGGTGGACTTAAAGTGAAGAAAACACATTTTGTATATAAGACTGTATGGATTTGTTTTTCTTGGAGATTATTACTAAATTTTTTTTTCCTTTTTCAGTTTTTAAATAGGGTAAAGGAATGGAGAAATAATGGTGGCAAGAAAAATAAAAAGGAAAAAAAGTCAACTGAAACATTTAAATGAGTGCATATTTTAAAAAATAACAGCCTGAAGTTGTTTTATACATCTTAAAAGCAAATACTATGTAGTACAGATTCATTCCTTCATATATAATTTTTAAAGGACTAGTCTGTATATGCAAATATTAATTTTTAGTATTTTCATATATATTGAAACAATATATATGGTTCTCCAATCAGGTTGCTCCTTTGCTAAATCCTCATCTAGGTCACTCTTAAGTGGAGGTATCCCTCAAGGTTCAATCTTGGTTTCTCTTCTCTCTCCCTTTATACTGCTTCATTTAGTGATCTCATTAGCTCCCATAGATTTAATTACCATCTCAATGCTAATGAATCTCAAATCTATGAATTTTGGCTGACCTCCAATTTCATCTCTCTATCTGCCTTTCAGAATCTCAAACTGGATGTCTAAGTAGATATCTTAAACTTTTACATGTCTGAAACTGAATTTATCTTTTCCCTCAAACCCACCACACTTCAAAACTTCCTTATTATGATCAAGAGTTGTATTATCTTTCCACAGTCCTTCAGGCTTGCACCCCCGGTGTCATTAGCTCTAATGTATTTTCAAAATTTAAAAGTGCTAGCTAAATGTCAGTTTATTATTATTATTATTATCATCATCATCATTACATAATTCTTTTTTCCTCTGGCTTTTATTCTTACTACTTGACTAAAACAGCTCTCTTTAATTCACCAAAATTTTTCTTCCTAAATCCAGTAATGTGTTTCTTTTCCTACCTGACTGACCACCCTTCTTAGTCTCCTTTGAAGGATAATCATTCATATTTCAGTCTCTGCATAGGGGTATCTCCCAGGATTTTGTCCTGAGTCCCTTATACTCTCCCTATACTCTCTTGGTGAGTTCATTTATTTTCATGGATTCAACTCTCATTTATATGCAGATAACTTCCAAATCTATCTTCCAAATCTATATTTCCAATCCAAGTTTGCCAAATTTATATATTAATTTGCCTTCTGCCTGTTATTGCCAATGGGATGTCCCATAGTATCTCAAATTCAGCATATCCAAAATAACATCCACTCTCATTCTCTACCCTTTTTGCCCTTTCCCCAAACAGCCCTATTTCTTGCTAGGATACCACCTTCCAGTCTTACATATACAAGCTTGGAGTTATCTTTCATTCCTCATTATCCCTGATCCCACATAACCAAATCAGTAGCTAAACAATACATTTCTATCTTTACAACCTCTCTCCTATTTGTCCTTTTTCTTCTTCTTACTTAGGCTTTTTCCACCTCTTATTCAGGCTGGGAAAACAGCTAAGTTGTCTTCTTCCAACTAGCTCCTTAATTGTCCTAAAGCACAAGTCTGTCCATCTAAATTCCCTGTACAAGAAGCAATAGTGATTCCCCACTATCTCTGGGATAAAAGACAAACACCTTTACTTGATATTTAAACTCCCTCACGTTGGCTCAAATATCTCTTTCCCAGGCTGATTACATGTATTCTACTTTAGAGCCAATTTGCCTCCTTATTGTTTACCATACACAACAAATAATTTCTTGTCTTCAAGCTCCTGGGCCCAGACAGCTCTCCCTCCTCCTCCTAGTTTCTCAGAACCCATAATTTTCTTTAAAGCACAGTTCAAGTTCCATCTCATCCCTTCCCCAAGATATTAGTGCAGACTCCTTTCTCTGAAATTACATTGTATTTAGTATTTGTACTGATTTTATTTCTACTCATACATGAACAGTCTGTCCTAAGAGAATGTAGGCTTCCTTGGGGCAAGGACTACTTTCTTTTTGTCACTGAAACTCTAGAACAGTGTTTGATGCATAATGGGACATTTAATTAATGCTTGCTGAATTGCATTATTATTATCATCAAAACAAACCATATTTAGGATAATATCACTAAATGCCTGGGATTCCTATCCTTTATTTCCTCTCTTGCAAGTTTATGCTATAGATAGCCAAGAGAATTCTAAAGACAGTTTGCACCATCTGTCACTCTTTTCAACAATCTCAGTGGTTTGTTAGTATCAAATATGTCAAGTCCAAGTCTAGTAGTTTAGCTTTCAATGAACTCTCTAATGAGGAACCTCTTATTTTATTTCTTTCTTTCCTCACTTCTCCCCTGTATAGACAAGCATTTCCTCTGTGACTCTCCAAAGGCTACAAATATGAAACTTTTTTTTTTACCCTGGGGGAGATGTAGATCTTTCTTGATTATAAAATTTATATACCAATGTGTTCTCTTTTCATATCCAATTTATGTCCCTAACCTCCTTCAAAAAAAAAAAGTTCAAAAAGTTGTAGTTTGATTGTAATGGAATATTACTGTGCTATAAGAAATGAAAAGTAAGATGATTTCAGAAAAACTATGAAGGACTTACATGAACTGATACAAAATGAAGTGAACAGGACCAGAAAAACACTGTACACAGTAACAGCAATATTGCATAATGAACTGTGAATGACTTAGCTATTCTCAGCCATACAATATAATGATCCAAGATAATCTCAAAGGAGTCATGAAGATAGCATGAAAAATGTTATTTGCCTCCAAAGAAAGAACTGATGATGTCTGAAAACATCCTGAAGCTAACTTCCTTCCTTTATGCACAAAATGACTAATATGGAAATGTTTTACATGACTGCACATGCAAAATCTATATCAGATTGCTTACAGGCCCAGGCAGGGATGGACAGAACTTAGAACTTGTCATCTCAAAGCTGGCCTCACAAATGAAAGGTGATGAATGTTTCAGTAAAATCATCTATATAAAAAAGAATCGCAATCTGTGCCACTAGAGAGAATATTCAAAGACAACAAAATTATAGGTCCTTGATGAAAAAAGAATGAGTAGCTATTATTAAAAAGGGCATTTTAAGCAGAATTAAGGTAGCTTATAGTGTTGCATGACCAGGAAAGTTGGCCTTTGCTGTCCCTTATTTATGGAAGATGCTGTTTCTCAGATATCTGGGAAATGTACACTAATCTGTAGGGATTTATAATGGGATGGCTACAAAAATCTGCTAGCCTCTTTTATGCCTACTCTATATTACTTTAATATACCAATCTAAGAAGCATCACTGTTCTAAAACCAGGTATCAAGAGCCGTGGGAGCAGGGGAGAAGGAAAAGTGAATGTTCCCTTTCTTAATGTAGTGGGGAGGCTACTTGGTTCTCTGTACAATGAGACTCTTTTAATTTGTCTAATTCTCTCCAAGGGCTCTTAGGGACAGTGAAGGCTCTACTTCTAATATGTAAACATGGTGAGGTTTTTTGCTTTTTTTTTTTGGCAAGATCAAGTAATTTGGGTCCCAAAATATCTGGTGTCTGTAGATGAACCTATAAGAAATGTAACAACTGTCAGTAGATTGGTAAGACAGGGCTGACATATTGTATCTCTTTCTAAAATATGCTGAGATCACTAAAATGTAATTATATCTGAAGATGAAGGAGAAGTAGATTAAGGAGAGAAAAATAGTATTAGAAGGCACAAAAATAATTTATTGGCATTGGCTATTTCAGAATATGCCGATGAATCTTGACAGAAGAAGAAAAGACAGAAGAGGCTAGAAAAAACAAAGTAGAAATCTGGTAAAAACAAAACAAAACAAAACAAAACTGAAAAAGCCTTAGACTTGGGAACTAGAGAACTTGAGTTCAAAATCCAGGTCTCATATGCATTACCTAGACCACCTTGAGCAAGTAATTTCTTATCTCTGAGGCTCAGTTTCTTTGCCTATAAAAGATAGGTAGATGTTATCCCATAAATCTTATCATCAGACATCTGTTTAAAAATAGATGAGGGCTAGAGAAAGAAGGGAGCCCTACCAAGTGTGACTCTTTCCTTGTTAATCCACTTTAATCAATAAATTAATAAGCATCTATTAAATACCTACTGCACAAGTACAAAGAATGAAACAATCCCCAAGAAGAAGAGCATAGCTCTATGAGGGATACAACAAGCTCATATAAAATTACATAAACAGAAATTCAATAAGTACAAATGTATATATACACACACACACATATATATGTATACACACACACACACACACACACACACACACACACACACACACACACACACACACACAAATATGTTCAAAGCAATTTGGAAGGGAGGGCACTGGCTGTTGGGGAGAGCAGGAAAGGCCACAGTAGCAGATGGTACTAGAACTGCCATCTTAAAGGAAGAGAGGGTTTCTATGAAGGAGAGGTAAGGGGCAAGTGCATCTTAGGCAGGGGGAAATGTGCAAAGGCACAGTGAAACAAGTGAGTGTTGCTGGTAATGTCTACTGAGTTTGGAAAGATAGGCTGGGACCAGGGGCAGGTGATGAAGGTGAAATGTGTGTACCATAATGCCTTACTTCGGTTTAGGAAGTTACAAGGTAAAAAGGATTATTGAGAAATGACAGAATCACCTGATCTTGGGCAAATTGCTTTACTGTCCATTTCTATAAATTTGAGGGTAGAGGGTGTTGGACTACACACTCTTTAGGGCTCTTTCTACATATAAGATTCAACAACTTTGATTTTATGAGAATGTCTTTGCTCTTCCCATCCTTTTGTCTTAGACAAATGAAGTCCCCTTTCCTCAATAGGATTCACATGATCATCTGAGAAATAAGGGCCAAGAATAGGAACACACTCTATATACTCTATCCTCTAGATCAAGGGAATGGTCAGAAAGGGTAAAACCTTTTAAAGATTCTCATCAGCATGGGTATAGTCAACTAATGAAAGGGCTGACCTTTCCATCTCTTTTAAGAGAAAATTCTTTAACGACAAAATAAACTGTTGATGGTGAATAAGACCATATGAATTTGTTGCAGACTTCTATATATATATATAAGTTTAGCAAATAAAAAAAGCCCTCAATGATCTTTTTTATATTTTTCTTTCTTAAACTTTGATACCTACTTTGTCACTATCAAGGAAGATATAATGAACCTCCAGCAAGAAAAAAAAAAAAAAAAAAAGACATATATATTAGTGATATTCCTGCCAAGAAAGCCTAAAATACAGGAAAACAAACAAACAAAACAAACAAACAAACAAAAAAACTACCTAGTTACTCCACACACATGAAAATGACTAACTTGGTAAGTTCCAGACTTGTTAGAAATAGGTTAAAAGTTCTTTACAGAGAATGCTGGCTGTTGTCTAAGGCAAAATGATGAATACAAATTATTTTGACCATGATGACCTAATCAATGTCTTAACTTTGAGCATTACTAATTACACACCACATCCAGAAAACTATAAGACATGAATTTAATATCATTAGAAGTTTAAAAGTGATGATGGGGAAAGACAGACAGCTAATATGAAAAAAAGGAAATGTCAACAATGGCACTCTGTCCAATTCAGTTAAGTTGGACAAATATTATTTATGAAATGACTACTTTGTGTAAGGTACTAAATTGGCTGCTGAGGGTATAAAGACAAAATTTAGATTTTTACCTTCAAATAACATGATCTATTTAGGGGAAAAGGCTTAAAAAAATGTACACAGAAAAACAGATTAAAAAAAAACAATTACTAGAAGAAAAGACTACCAACTATTTGAGGGAGGAGCGGGCGTGGGACGCCTGGACATTAAGAAAAGTTTCATTATACATCATTATACACGGCAACAACAGTACTATATGACGATTAATTCTGATGGACATGGCTCTCTTCAACAATATGTTTCAAACCACCTCCAATTGTTCACTGAAGAAAGCCATATACACCCAGAGAGAGGGATGTGAAATGTGGACCACAACATAACATTCTCATACTCCTTGATTGATGTTTGCTTACATTGTGTTTCCTTTATCTGATATATCGTTTATGTAGATAAGATTTTTCTTGCACAACAATGATAAGTTTGGAAATATGTATACATATGTTCGATTTGCCAATATTTTAACATAATTAACATGTAGTGGATATCCTGCCATCTAGGGAAGGGGTGGGGAAGTTGGGGGGAAAAATTTGTAACGGAAAGCTATGTAAGGGTTATTGTTGAAGAATTACCCACACATATGTTATGCAAATAAAATAAAATTAAAAAAAAAAAAAAGAATAAGGACCTGAGTGGAACATGGAGGAAGGCGAGGATGCAAAGAGGGAAGGTTAAGGAGGGAATACATTCTAGGTACAGGGGGACAGTCTGTACAGAGACAAATAAAGGGGCAATAGATGGAATGCTGAATTTTAGGAAAGGTTGGTTAGTAGGTCAATTTGGCTAATCTTGAAGTGTAAAAAAAGAAACAAAGAGGAAATCAGCCTGAAAAGGGACGTAGGTGGGAAGTCACTCATGGGGAGCTTTAAATGCCATAATGAGGAATTTGAAGCAATTTATCAGTCACTGAGAATTTACAATTAGGGAAGAGACATTTTGGTTCTGGGTTTTAAGAATACTAATTTGGCAGTTGTGTGAAAGATGGATTAGAGAGGGAAGAGTCCAGAAGCAGAGAGATCATATAGGAAGATACTGCAATGGTTCAAGTGAGAGATGATAAGGCCTAAATTAGGGGAGGAGAGAGAATGGGATATAACACTGATGTGTTGCTTTAAATCAAGTTTCAAAGTATGTTATGAATAACGTCTCATTAGAGAAGTTGTTGAGATAAAATGGACAATGGGTAAATGACAATGTTGCAGGGGCGAGGGGAAGGGAATGGTAAGAAAGAAGACAGAATTCAAGGACTTCTTCAAAAGTTTGAACATTAGTGTTTCAACTGGCTGAATCCAAGTCACTGATTGGGGGAAACCCAGTCAGAGTGCCAATCAGACAGCTGCTAATGTGGGAATTCAGTAGAGAAAGTAGGGCTGCATAGAACTTTTAGAGTCACATGGGTAAAGATAAATGAACCCAGGAGCAAATGAACTCACCAAGAGAAAAAAAAAATACAAGAAAGAAGAGATCCCAGAACAGAAACACAGGAAATGCCATGCTCACTGGGAAGGAGAAGGATGATGATTCAACAAAAAGACATAAAATTTTGCCATAGTTTCCTCTTAAAAATGAGCGAAGATCAAAGATTTGTGATTTGGTGGGGGTGTATGTTGACACTCTCCAATGATACAGATTTTAGTCCCTTTGTAATCTAAGTTTTCTTTATGAGTTGCTGTGCCCTATACCATTCATTACATAGGGACCAACGAACTCAGCCAGATGAACACTCAAATACAAGATTCAGTCTACTGCCAGGTCTATAATTGGTAGGACCTTCCAGAGCCTAAGCTATATTGACATAGCCTAAAAGAATGCAATCCCCTCCAGAGCACAAGGAGACAATGAAAGAGGAGCTGACTAAATAGGAATGAATTAGAATGGAAAGGGGGACATCAATTTCAACTGAGTTTTCACATATTTTTGGTCTGTATCCCAACTTCAACATTAAACACATAATTTCTGTAAATTCTTAAAGCTTGTACTTTCAAAGCTGCAAATTCTTAAAGCTTGTATTTTCAAAGCTGCCCTTGGAAAGTACTGAAGAGCCACTCAATAAGCATATATCATGCTTTTAAAAGCGTCAGATATTTAAACATTGTTTTAAATAAGATATATTTTTAAAGCTCATATCAATTGTAGCCTAAAAGCAACATGTCACTTTGGAGGTTCTCAGTAGGCAGTAAGCAAAGCTTTCAAACTTATTTAAACACCAGCTGCGTTTCCACAAAATGTCAGCTCTCCCAGTTCCACTCATACAGGAAACTACTTGGTAAACAGCCTCTTTCTCTGCTTCCTAATGGATGCCTGACCTATTTACTGCACCATGGACACAATTCTAAAAGAATCCTGCTGCAGGCACTTAACACAAGCAAGCTAATAAAAACAGAAGAGGAGATCTGGACTGGCTAACAGCACTGAGAAATTTATACACCTGGTCAAAAAACCAAAACTCCTTCTTCTCTCTCAGACCTTGATAAACCACAAAGTAATTTTTTAAGCATTGTGTGGTTAAGAAAACATTTTTTAAATACATAAAATGATAATATGCTGTTTATTATGTGAATCACTGCATTTCTGAAACATTATTTCTTTTTTTTTTAATAAAACTTTTTAATTGCAAAACATATGTATGGGTAATTCTTCAACATTAACCCTTACAAAGCTTTTTGTTACAAATTTCCCCCCCCCCTACTCCCCACCCTCCCTTAGATGGCAGGATATCTACTACATGTTAATTATGTTAAAATACTTGACAAATCAAATATATGTATACTTATTTCCACACATCATTTTTGTGCAAGAAAAATTTTATCTACAAGAGAGAAAAATCAGAGAAAGGAAACAATGCAAGCAAACATCAATAGAGAGCATGAAAATGTTATGTTGTGGTCCACATTTCACATCCCTCTCTCTGGATGTATATGGCTTTCTTCACTGAACAAATGGAACTGGTTTGAAACATTTCATTGTTGAAGAGAGCCATGTCCATCAGAATTGATCATCATATAGTATTGTTGTTGCTGTGTATAATGATCTCCTGGTTCTGCTCATTTCACTCAGCATCAGTTCATGTAAGTTTCTCCAGGCCTCTCTGAAATCATCCTGCTGGTCATTTCTCACAGAATAATAATATTCCATAACATTCATATACAACAATTTATTCAGCCACTCTCCAATTGATGGGCATCCATTCAGTTTCCAGTGAAACATTATTTCTTTTAGGACAGTAAGACTAGTGAAGAAATATTGAATACAGCCTGTACTATAGAATCAGTGGATCATTTCTGTCAAAAGCACAGTTAGGCAAAAAAAAAAAAAAAAAAAAAAAGTAGTTTTCAATTTGTGGAAGTAAATTAACTAAGTGAAGTACCAATACTGTTAGCATTTGAGGAAACAGGTTTTAATTTTTAGATACTTATGTGAAAACCCCCAATCAACCACTCAGTTAGTTTGGAAACCTTAGAAAAGTATAAAATGGTCAATGGTATAGCCAAATTTAACACTTTATTTCAAATCTCTCTTTTATTCAGCCCCAGAATGATCACAAGCAAATCTGATATGGTTCACCTGTTATCCTTCCTTCCTGAAATGATACTTATCAAATAATTCTTTGTAATTGTAGCTGGGCCCATAACAATGCTTTTTAAATATCTTTTCAGTTAATATCCCCTTAACAATGCCAACTAATTCAAATAAGGAATTCTGCTCTTTTAATTTGAAACATTTTTATGTTCCTCACTCTCCCATTTACTCACTAGCTTCTCTGCTTTGATAAACTCATGGAACGTCAGAGCTGGAAGGGTCCCTAAAGTAACTTGTGATGAGGAGATTAGGGAACTGAGACATGAAGTGACTTAGCTATACTTACATAGAGGAACTGTCCCCATTGCTTTTGTTCCAACAGTTGGTGGAATCTTCTGATGCTGCTCCAATAAATATTATGAAACCACCTCCCTTTTCATACTATCTCTAATCTTATTTGAGGAACTATTATCACAATCAATTTGTGAATGTTACTCAATTTGGGGAAAAATCTATTCTTTTCAAAATTCTGATAGCCATTTCAACTGGGAAACATTACCTGAAAACTGATATATAGGCCTACCCTGAAAGCTACAACGCATATAATGGGGGAGAGGGGTATTTGCCTTTCATTGGCTGTACAGACCAGTGTAAATTACCCTTTCAAATGATAACTTATACAGATGATGGAGGGAGATGAGGAAAAGCAATGTGGAAGGCTTGAGAATGGGAACCCTTCTTCCTGTCTTCAGAAAAGGCCCTTTTGGCTAATAACATCCTCCTCCAGCCCAGAGACTGTAAGCAGCATTCCATGAGGCAGGGCCAATTTCAGTACTGCTCAAATTAGGCTCTTGATGAGAAACTGGCACTTAGACAACAGCTCCACTTTTCTCTCCTTTCTGGCTCTTCTCACGCTCCTGCTAGTTCATTCATTACTGGCTTCAAGTTCATTCAAGATACTTTAAAACTAGATTTCTTATTTGTCGCAGGGCACAGGGAGGAATAAGGCTTTCCTGTCGTATTTGTTATCAACAGCAATATGGATGTGGGTCCATTGGTAGTCAGATTTCCCTTTGTACAGTCACAGAATGATTCATGGACTTGTTCCCTTAGTATTCTAGCTAAACTTTCTCTGCCATTTCATCTGGTAATCTTAGCTGTTATACTGAAGGCCATGCAATGTGGGGAAAAGAATGATGACTTTGGAAGCTAAAAAACTGGGTTCAAATCTTGTCCTCATTACTTAAATTTGGTATGGTCTCTTTTTGGCTTCAAAAGCCAAAAAGAACAATGCATTAGAAGGCAAAGAATCTACTTGGCAAAAGAGCCATCCTCAAAAGATGTTTACAGTATATCCCAAAGGAAGCAAAACTTAACTGTTAAAGATGAAAAGCCCCTTTTCATAATATTTGAGAAGCATAGAACATTTTTAATGATTTGAGTATGTCACAACTTTTCTGATCCCAAATTTAAGCTAAATTTCACAACAGAAAACACACTTGGGTTCTCTTCTTCTTTTAGAGAGATAGCTAAGGTCTTAATGAAAATGACTTTAATATTAAAGGCAAAGGCATTATGGATCACGTAAGTGTGGTATCTAATGTGCTGATGCAATGTGCTGATACAAAGTACTACTGAAAGAACACATGTTCAGTGAGCTGAAGATGATGTAAATATGCTCTTATCAGAAAAAGAATGCAGATATGTCATTCTCACCTTTAAGCACCCTTTCAGTTCCACAATCTTGGAACTTCAAAAGACATCTCAGCTAGAATTCTGCTCAAATGGCAGTAATTAAAAAATGTAGTTCCTTTAATAGAATTCTTCATTATGGTTTCAAACCTGCTACTTCACTAAATTTTTCTGATTTCCCACTTCAAGGCATCTGTTTCTAGATGACTCGTCCTGGTTGATCTGTATTCTCCCTCTCCTCCCATCTCCCTTTCTCCATTCCAGCTTTTGCTCTAGTCATTCACAGCCACTCTTATGTTAATTGAGCTAAAGTTCTTATTCAGACAAGTTAATGATGTGTTGTGCTATTTACTGGACAAGAATTCTCTCTCCTTTAAATAAAGAGTGAATACTTTTACATAAGTAGTTTTCAACTAAGTGAAAGCCTAATCTTCAGTACTCTTCAGCACAGTACTTTTCATCTACTCTCTTCTTTTGTTGACCTTCCAGCACTTAGCACAATGTTTGGCACATATTAGGTGATTAATGAGTGTTTATTGGTTGGCTGTTCTGTTGGGGTTTGCTACCTTCACTAGCTCCATTGAAAGCTCAGCTCAGGTCATGCCATCTTCAAGAGGTCTTTCCTGTTCTCCTTCTTCATCAATGATTTTTTTCCCTCAAGTGTCATCTAGTCAATATTCTACTGGAGCCTGATTTAGTAGAACTAAAGATCTTACAACAATCCTGTCTCTTCATTTTTCAGAGGATGAAATTAAGGCACAAAGAGTCTCTGGGGCTGAGAGATGAGCATTTGCTTTACATTTTCCTAGGCATATTTAAATCATATCCCTCCCCATTATATGATGACTTCTGACACACACTAAGAGTTAACAAATAATGAATCATTATCATTTTCATTCCTGAGTGTCCTTGGGATAACTGTATTTAGTTGGATATCTTGCAAAGCTTTCTTTTTATTTCCCTCCAGTGCTCTTCTCTGTTTTATGATATGATGCTGCTCATAATCATCCATTATCCTTTGTAAGATTTTACAGATAATATTCTAAACTGGTGGTGTGTTTGGCAATCATATCTTTCCATATGGTAAGTTATATGTTTACTGACTAAGATGATTTCTAGTCTTTTTTGATCTCCTTGTGTCATTTAATTTACATTAGTTTAACTTCTTTTATGCCAGGAAAAAAAGATACATCAAAAAATTATTCCTAGTCCTCTATTTGACACAAAAGAGAGACCTTACAGAATATGAATCTAAAATGACAACAAGCTGGGCACATAACTTTCTTATTATGTAGGAAGTACAGTGGATAGAGTGCCAGCCCTAGAGTTAGGAGGATCCGAGTTAAAATCCGGCCTCAGATGATTACTACCTATATGATTCTGGGCAGGTCACTTAACCCTATTTGTTTTAGTTCTTCATTTCGAAAATGAGCTGGAGAAGGAAATGGCAAACTACTGTAGTATCTTTGCCAAGAAAACCCCAGAGAGGGCCATGGAGAGTCAAACATGACTGAAAACAAATCTCAGACTAAAAAAGTATTGGATTCTTTGAATAGATGCCCCAAATTAGCAAAATTGGGCAAACATGGTCCATCTCTCTCTCTCTCTCTGCTGAGGCAATTGGGGTTAAGTGACTTGCCCAGGGTCACACAGCTAGGAAGTGTTAAGTGTCTGAGGCCATATTTGAACTCAGGTCCTCCTGACTTCAGGGCTGGTGCTCTATCCACTGCATCACACAGCTGCCCCCTATGGTCCATTTCTTTAAAGAAACTTCTAAAGATCTAGAGGAAGCTCATACCATTTAATCTTTGTGAACTTGTTTATAAAACAAGGATAAAAATCTCTGTACTGTCTAACTGTTAGGGTTACTGTGAAGAAAGTATATTATAGATCTTAAAGAATTACCAAAATGGAAAAATCTTATGATGGCTGTGATCAGTGCCTTAAAATGATTTAGTATTAGACATGAAAATGAACTTTTCCCTATATTTTATATCTTTAATCTCAGTCTTTAATTAGATCCAAAGGTCAGCAATGCCAACGTGCAACCAAAGTGCTACTGTGATCTTGGGTCACATTAATAAAGGTACAGTCCAGAAGAAGAGGGTATAAGACTCACTAACCTCTTTTCCACTCAGACAAAGCCTGGAGTTTGAGGCTCTATTATTTCTGACATTGCATTTGGGGTAGGATGTATCCAGAGAAAGCAACTGGGATGCTAAGAGAATCATACTATATGAGAAACTGGAGATTTTCAGTCTTGTGAATATCAGACTTGAGGGGAGCCAGAAGGACACAATCAGAAAGAATTATAATAAAAATTTTAAGAACAGCCACATTGAAAAACAGTTAAGACTTATTTTGATTAGACTGAGAAGACAGAACTAGGGACACAATAGACAGGAGTTTTTGAGTGACATTTTCAGCTCCATTTTAGGAAAACAAGCTAATGACTGGTTGTAAAAAGAGGAATGGGATATTTTAGGAATTACCAAGTTCCATATTATTGGAGGTCTTTAAAAAATGCTGGATGATAACTTGTTGGGAAGGGAGGTTACATAAGGGATTTCTTGTTCAGGTTTGGGTTAGATCAAATGTCAGCTAAAATTACTTTCAACTCTTGAGATGCCATGAATTTATTTTCATACAATTATAAGAAAGCAACCATGTAAATTGTATGTTATCCTTTCATTTCATAGCTATACCTAAGTCAACATGGAAAAAGATGGCAATTACACAACTTAACAATATTTACCCTGGAGTCATTGAGCTCTTCTGCCAAGGGATTGGGCATATAGTTGAATAGGGTTCATATTCTCTAATATAATATTCTTCAAATTTCTTTGATCACACCCCCATCAGTAAAAAAGTTTGAACACATATACTAATATATGTATGCAAATATATACATATGTATAAATATGTGTGTTACTGTCCTAACAGGTATATTTTCAAATATACAGACTTTAAAAAAAAATGAGGTAAAGGTAAAGCAAAAAAAATTAATAATGATAATAATTTTGCATTTTATATTATTTGTGGAAAAGTACAAAAAACCCTGGGCTAGACTTGCCTTATTGCTGTGGGGGATTTATGGGTTGGGGAATTACTGCCACCTGCCTATATAGTAGGTATATAAATTCTGGCTGACTAATTGATTACTACTGCTACAATGGGGATGAGGGGAGAGAGGACAGGAGTGCTGACTTGAAAAGTTGGGCTCGGGACCAGTAGAGTATGGCTGCCAATCCATCTGAGGAGGAATGGAGGGTGCAGACCAAACAGCACAGAGCAGAAGCAAGAAGAAAACAGCAAAGGGAGATGGTGGCTGCAAGGAGCTGAACAGCTACCCTACTCTCTCTTTTGTGTATTTTACTAGATCATTCTTGATAACTTTCTCTCTCCGCCCACCCCTGCCCCCAAGATGTACACATCCAACTTTGGAGATAGCTCTTTTAAGGGTCCAAATGCCTCTAATTTTCCTGGTCTTTTATGATTCTTGATAACTGCTACTACCTGTTTTCTGTATCATTGTGGCACCAGGGGGAAAATCCTCATTATACCAAGTTGCCATTACTTATAATTACAGAGTTTATTGCTGAAAAGATGGACTAACTTCTTATGATGGCACTGATGTTGGTCACATGTTCCCCCCAAATTAAAGTTGAGATAAACATTATTAAACATTTATAATGCACTAAAGTTCATATTAGGAACTGATGAAATAACTCTCCCAAGTACAAGCCAGTAAACTACTTTTTCCAATACACAAAATGACTTATAGTACATAAGATGAATTAATTTGCTTCTATGGGTGAGTTTGCTATAAAATAATAAACAATGATAACATGCCTCAAAAAACAGCTTATTTATGTCAGTTTTGTACACAGTCTATAGTTAACATGTTGGACATTAAGACTGCATACAGAATTTGCAAGGCTCCAACATTCATCTGGAAGACAGCACCATGAGCCTATTCTATCTAAAAACCATTAGCCATTCCTTATCTTTTTTTCCTATATGTGTAATTATTACTGTAGCTCTTAAAATATTAGCCATATTAAAACTTGCCTCATCACTGGATAATAACCTTCCAAATCGGAAGAACTGAATCACCTACTTTGTACCTTCACAGAACTCAAGATGCTTTCATGAGACATTGGCAGGTAAAGGGAAAATAAGAAAAGAGACATTAAGGAAAGCAATCTTCCTTAGCTCTTCCATAACCCTTGATATCAAAAGGACATAAGTGAAGAAAGAAGGAAAGGGCAGCAGTGTCAATCAATGCAATTATCCATTTATGCCACTACTGGTAAGTGTCTTACACAGGGGCTAAAAATTATTAGAAACTTTATTGCAGTAAATGAGCCAGGGAGAATTTTTTTTTAAACAAGTCCTGGCAATAACAATATTTAAGGATCACAATCTTATTAAGAAAGATTCTTTTAAGTATCTTAATTCCATACCTCACAGCATCCAGTCTCTTATTCTGTCGAATGAGTTCAATGAACTCCTGAATCCTGAGGCTGAACTCCAGACAACTCTGAGATTAAAGATAAGACAAGAGCTTACATACTGCATATCGTGTTTTGTCGACAGCCAAACCCCAAATCCACATAAAAGAACACATATATACATCTCCAAAAGACATTCGCACTGTCAGCTAAATCTTCTGTGTATTTGGAGGAAAGAAGTCCACTTGTTACCTGAGAACATAAGCTCTTAGAATTCTGGCCAGAGATTAAAACAAAAATGTCTACTTACTTTTCCTATATGGTAAGGAATATAGCCTAATGCTTATCAACTCCTTGGAGAAATGAATGGTCCCCTCTTTTCCTTACAGCATTAAGAAAGCAGGCTGGGGAGGGTGTGAGTGGGGAATGTATGCAGGGATAGCATTGGGCTATAGATATTCCTTCTGAGGTAGAAAGGCAACTTATTAATGAGGCTATTAAAGCAAAGGAGCAGGACTCCTTGATGTCTTGGAAAGAGAACTGAAGGGAGTATCTCAGGATCTGGTTGCTCAACTGTGCTTATTAGTATGTTTACATGGTCTTGTTATCATTAATAAGGAGTAGTAAGTCAAAACAGTGTTTGAATCTGGAGATTTGGGTTATTTAATAAGGAATTTTTTTTCTCAACTCCAAAAAATGAAAAAAATAAATTCTGGGAAGCAAACCAAAAATAAGGATTAGACACCCACCCACCCCTCCATGAGAAACCCCCAAGTCTTTTCAGCTTTTAAGGGATTCCCTCTGAGGCTTCATGATATAAAAACAGGTATTTCTTCAAAGAAATCCATCATAAAATATATGAAATATAACCATATGAAAACAAATAAATGCCTACAGTAGCAATTTCATATTATAATCCATTATTTTAAAAAGTTAAGAAAATAAAAATAATTCTTGAATGTCTTCACTACTCATTTAAATATTTTTCTTCCTTCACTTCTCAAAAGGAATCATATTCATCCTCCTTTATTTGCAAGCTACTTTTAAAGTACTGCAGATGACATTAATAAAAAATTTTCAAGAACTTGTGCATTTAAACAAAAAAAGTAATCAAAAGAAAGTAAAAACCCTTAACTGCTTGGTTTTAGTAAATCAAGGGACTTAAGTGTCCCAAAGGAGGAATCAAGGATTATGGACCCAGGATTTTAAAATACACTGATAGGTCATATTCAATGAAGTCTGGGTAATATTCCCTTCAATTAATTTGAGTTGGAGTTCAAATGTGTTCAAATCAGAACAAAAGTATGTAAAGCAGAATTTTTTTTTCTCAAGTCATGTTATTTCTCTAAAGGATTGGGATGCTTAAATTCAAGATTCATTAAAAAGTAAGAGATTATCTGACAATTAGAAATGAAATCTGAATTTACTGTTTAACATTTTAAACATTTATTAATAGCATACTATCGAAAAGCATGCCAATCTTGAACTTTTGAAACAAAGCATATCAATACCATATTACAACTTCAAAAGCCATTGTAAATAGAAAATGTGTCTTTAAATAGTATTAGAATTAAGCTGTAGATGCTCACTTCTCTTAAAGCTTTACTATGTCCCTGATGCATTATCATTAGAACCTTTAATGTTTGGGGAAGGCAGAGGGAAAGGAGTAGGCCATAAGAAAATATAGGAAAATCCTTTATTTTGTGTGCTAAAGTTAAATAAGGTTGATGCTTCAGTGTTATTTATAAATTAAATGAATAAAGTTTGTATAAAATAGGATATTTATTTACTGAATGATTTAATATAGGGGTCTCTAATAGCTTCACTTGAAGCCTCTGGCCCCAATCTGAGGTTATCTGATCAGTAACTTCTCTTTTGCCATTAATCCACTTTTTAGACTTCAAACCACAAATTGATAAGGAGGGCTGAGTGAATGTGAAATATTCTATATCTGAAGGGTTTTGTTTTGGCCTAGCTACTACAGACTAAATCAAGTCTGATTGTATCTTGGATATGCTTTTGTATATTGTGATCTACAGACAGAATGGTTTACTTTTCTAAGGTCTAATGATTTTAGAATTTCAAGAGACCCAAGGCACTCTATGTTTTGTAGGGATGCTCAGACCAACTGGTCTATTTGGCTGCTTTTCTACTTAGGTCATTTTGTGCCAGTTTCCTGACCTTTCCTAGATCCTACTGGTTTCAACTTCATATCCAGGGGCAAAAAAACCATAACAATGCATATCTACTTCAAAATCTGTAAGCCATCAATATTAATATAGATGGATTTCACCTCTGATTTTTTCCAAGGTGAGTTCTACCAGTCAGCAGCACTTAATAGGGTGCCCACTGTATACTGAGCACTAGGCCTCATTGATGGCCTTCAAAAGTAATAATGGAGAAAGCCAAAGGGCTCTCCCTTTTAGGAAAAAGAAAAATTTATGATCTCGATTCCATGTCTTTGGAGATTCCCTGCTACACTTGATATGTGTCTTTGCTGATACAACCCTGCCCCCTACACCTACCTCCCACATTGGACTAGATACTCATGAAATGATTCCAATAACAGAATTCTTCTGTGGAATGAGAATCTTCATTCTCTCAGCTGATTACAAAGAGATACTCATTTCAGTAAAAGAAAAGCCCACTCCCTCATCCACCCCAAACACAGGATAACAGAGACATTTATTTAAACAAAGATATGGCTATGTTGTTCAATGTGCTCAGTTTCTCCAATAGGAAGGTTTGTACCCTGATAAGGATTTGGAAAGGTACAGGTCACTTTCATATTTGCGAATGGGGAGCTATCGCCTACTTGCAGTTTGCTATATGTTGAATAGGATTAGGTGGTATTCTCTGACTGACTCCTATAAGCACCATATTTTTTGTTCTGCACTCCCTTCTATTCTCTTGTAGGTTTCTAGTTACACATATCTCTATTTCCTTGATTAAGTATTATGTTATAGCTAATACCTAAAGCTAAAACTGGCAAATGATTGAGCATTATATAAAAATGAGAAAGGACAAAAATTGTGAGATTTAATAAAACTGCATTTTAAAGAATGAAAAGGAAGTTGACTTACAGTTATGATTTTTCTCAAAACATGTCAGTATTTAAAAATTGTTGCTTATTTAAATTAAAACAACTTACCAATTCCTTAAATGAACTAACTTCTACATATAAACAAAATGCATAAATAATTTTGAATTGAGGGTCATCATTTATGGCCACATAAATGTACATCTAAAATTTCTAATTTTAAAATTCTATGATTATAAACATCATGAATAAGTTTTACATAAGGCATTTCTTTACCTATGAACTCATACAATCCTTCATGAAGTAGAAAATCTTACCTCTGCTTTTGTGTTTTTTCTAGTATTCATATTCAGTTCCAGAAATCACTGGATTGCAGATTTAGAGCCAGGGAGGACCTCAAAGGCCAGCTAGATCAACCCCACTCATTTTAAAGAGGAGAAAACTGAGGGGGGCAAGGTGGGGAAATACTTTGTCCAAAGTTAATTATCTTAATTATTAGAGGCAAAATCTGAAAGCAAGTTGTTTGACTGCAAAGCCAGGCTCTACCCATTTTATCGTCCTGTTATTTAGTATCTTATTAGATTTAAAATATTTTAAAAGTGAAATTTAGGGCTTCTTGAGGTTTCCTTTCATAAGTTTCACAAATGTAAAATAATTATGTTTTAGAAGAATTACAAATCTGCAAACCAAAAATTTTGCTTTAACTTGATTTCTATGTTTTCTTACAATTTCTCTCCAGGTTTGAGTACAAATATCTATGTTGGGCATTCATGGAGCTCCTTGGGAATTTAAATGCTCAGCTTGAATGAAAAGGGCATAAGTAAATTCTCACAGGCTAAGCTGAAATTTGCCCAAAGCAGTCAAATGAAATTTCCCTTCTCCCAACTCTGTTTTTTCACAGCTTTGCTTAACAGATAATTAGGGCTTGCAGAAATAACTTATTTGGGGGAGGGATATGTTCTCTTCTCTTCTGGGTGTTGGGAAATGAAAGTCTTAAAAAGCCGGGTTCTTTGGGTAGCTACCATTTCTTATTGTTTATATACATACTAATATGACACAAGGGTTTCTTTCTTTCTATTTTTTTTTTTAAAGCTGTAGAAGGATGTGATAGCATTTACATACCAATTCTGGTTTTCCTTTTAGGGTTTCCATAACAAGATCATCATTCTCTCTAGGGGAATCACTGGCCGATTTACATTTGCGTCCCGTCTTCGTATCATTCTCGTTTTGACGGCCCTGAGTGACAGAGAATGTCACTCTTTCCTTTTCATAAGTGCACTCAGACAACGCTCAGACAATATTTGGGGAGGAGAGTGTTAAAGAAGCGCTTAGTTTAAAAAACAAAGAACAAAACCTTTTCAAGGAAGGCAGGGATTTTGGTTAATGTCAGTTAAAAACAGATTTCTGCAAGCCCTAGAATGACAATATATTTTTACAAAGTAAGTTTAAATATTAAGAGTTTAACTGTAAATGGCAAGGGTATCGTGGTTCTTTATCTTCAGCTACTAGTTTTAAGAAATCCTACTTTTACTACTATGAGGCGATAGAGCTGGTATTCCTTTACAATTACATTTTAAGTTCATTTTCTAATATTTAAAGACTACTCAGAAGACACAAAAATATGCTAATTTTAACTTGAATGCTCAGGATACCATGTTTCTTTAGGTGTTTGTCTTTTTTTCACACTATACTGCATATTTGCAACATAATAAACATTGTAAACAATGCCTCATGCTCTAGAAGAAACAGTGCTCTTGAGATTTAGTCAAGCCTTGGTAAAGGGAGGGACAGGGTTTATGTCATTTGATTATCTGCTAACAAAAAGAAAAAGAAAAAAAAACTGAACAAAAAGAATATAAACACATTTGGTCTTACAAATACTGTAAACCTCCTTCTCCAAGTTCAGAAGGTATTAGCCACAAGATATGGAAGCTAAAGATATTATTTAAGTCAAGAGAAGATCTACAAGAGATCACCATACCTTCATTTTCCTGAGTCTTGATTTGTTATCATGACACCAAGCCAAACACGTCATGGTCTCCTGTCTTTCCAAAGATTCTTCCACTTCTTTGGCTGTTAAGAACATCTCAATGTTGACTAAGTCCTTAAAAGAAATAAAAGATTTTCATTAAAATAGTAAGGAAAAAAGCACTCAGACATAAGAAGAAAACCAAGGTGAACTTTAGAATGTCACATGGAATCTATTAATTTATAATTAATAAGCATTCTTCCTTAGGTGATAACAAACATCTTTTTCTTTTGAACTTAATATTTTATTTTGTTCCAACTGAGTTCCAAATTGTTCTCTCTCTTTGCTTGTTGTGGCAATCTGACTTAATTTAAGTATATATAACTATATAACTATAACTATAAATATATATAACCTTAAGTTAAACATATTTCCACACTTGCAATGTTGTGAAAGAAGAATCATAACAAAAGGAAAAAAAAACACAAGAAAGAAAAAACTGAACAAAGGAAAATAATATGGTTCAATCTGCATTGAGACTACATAGTTCTTATTCTGATGTAGATAACAATTTTCCACCATGAGTCTTGGAATTGTATTGCTAAGAAGAACTAAGTCTATCAGACTTAATCACTGCATGATATTGGTGTTACTGTATACAAACATCTTTCTTTAGAATGAACTGAAATAGTTTGATGAGGAAATTATTTTAAGAGTCACGAATCTCCTACATTAATGGTTTATACAAATTTTAAGAAAATGTATTGTCAGATTTGTGATGAAGAGAGCCATCTGCTTCTAGAGAGAGGACTATGGGGAGTGAATGTGGATCACAACATAGTGTTTTCACCTTTTTGTCATTTGCTTTTCTTTTTCTCTCACTTTTTTCCGCTTTGACCTGACTTTTCTTGTGCAACATAACAAATGTGGAAATACGTTTAAAAGAATTGTACGTATTTAACTTATTTTGGAATACTTTCTGTCTAGAGGATGGCGGAGGTAAGGAAAGGAGAAAAATACGGAAAACAAGGTTTTGAAAGAGTGTATGTTGAAAAAATTATCTTTGCATGTATTTTGAAAAACAAAAAGCTATTATTACAAAAAAGTATTGTCTTCCTTATTTTCTTCATTTCGCTGGCATTAACACCCCCCCCCCCAAGAGGTAGACACAAGTACATTCAGGCTTAAAAATGAGTATTCCTTCCCCCCTTTCATTTGTTTCACAATATCCAGGAGTATGGGGGGGCCTCAGATGTCATTTAATTCAATGCCCCCCCTTTGTCCTCATATTTATTCCACTAAGTGAGCAGCACAAGTATGAACTTTATTTGACAGAACAGGAATCTGTAAGAAAAGGGAGAAGTGACCTGCCCATAATGATATATAGAACAAACTTCTGAGATGCTGTTTAATCCTGATGGCTTCAGAACTCAACACTCTCTCCAAAGCACCATTTATTTCCTCTAGACTTGGCAGTTTTTAATTCTTCCTCAAATGTTTTACTCTATTAATTTATTTAACCCCTGAATATGAAATGAATATTGGCCTGAACAATCCTCTCTTAATAGGAGATCAGATAATTAATGAGTTGTTTCTGAATAAAGAAATAAAAATATAAGGACTATTGACTAAGCACCTCCATATTGTGTTTGGCACTATAGCTACAAAAATAATATGTGAAAGCCCTTGGACTGAAGAATTATATTTGTGAATTTCTCATTTTGATGAGTTGGTAGATGCTCAATAAATACTTTTTAACAAGCTAAAATGAAAATATTTTCTTTGGGAATAATAGCACACAAAACAAATCCAATAAATTAAGTCTTTAAAAAAAAGCGCAACTTTCCTTAAGAACCTAGGTTTTGTGATTATTTAAGAAACAATTTTAAGTGCACATAGAATATAATTCCATTATCTCTGTTGTTGTTTTTCTAAAATAGAACACATGGAAATGGTGGCTTATTAAGGATTTCAGCCTTTGAGTATTGAAACATTTCCACTGAATTCTTCTTGCCCAAAGGATAAATAATACTAGTAAATGTGAACCTTGTTTCCATGAGAGAGAGAGTGTTTCATGTGGAAAAAAGTATGGATGTTTCTCAAAATGGAGACTTAGGACTTTCTGGGAGGTCGCAGTTATAGTGTTCCTAACATGACACTGGATTGTGGAAAGAACACAGGATTTCTAATCTCCTGCTGTCTCCTACCTAGTTCAAATTTTGAGATTAAAAGGTATGCTGTTGGAGACGAATGCAATTTATAAAAAGAATAAAATACCTAAATCAAATTATAGAAAACTTTATTTTGAGAGGTCAGGCAGAAGGAGAATAAAACTTGGAACAATAAAGGATCTGGTTACAAAATAAAAAGGCAGAATATCATTTTTGGCTGAGACTTTTGCTCAGCATTCTTCTCATTATTAAGATGTAGTTTCCTTTGGGTTGAATGTCAAAACCCTGTGGTATGCTGCCATTTGAATAAGCAGAAGATAAGCAGATGTGAGAAAATGTGCTGCTGTTTCTAAGTCCAGGAATGAGATACCAAGCAGAATGGCTAAAGTTCCCTGACGTGGCTATTGTTGTTATAGGTATCTATGTTACAGCTACAATTAGATATAGGTACCATCCATTATAGTCAGGATTCTTTATTATTATTTTTTTGGGGGGAGAAATTAAATAGAATTTTATTTTTTTCACAATTATAAAGAAAGTTTTCAACATTTTTTATAAGATTTTGAGTTCCATTTTTTTTTTTTTCATTCCTTTTTCTCTTTTTCCCTCCCTGAAGAGAATTATATATTTCCATAGTGGTTATGTAGTGGAAGAAATCTAACAAAAGGGAAAAATCATAAGAAACAAAAACCAAGCAAAGATATGCTTCAATTTGCACTAAGATTTCAAAATTCTTTCTGTGGATGTAGATAGCATTTCCCAGCATGAGTCTTTTGGAATCATTTTGGATTTCAATGTTGTCATATCCTGTTATCCACAAATTCACTGTTCACCTCTTCTCTAGTCATTCATACTACAAAATATATTATTTTTCCATAGACAACCAAGCAATTATAAATTTATATTGTTCTAATTAAAGTCCAGTAGCTATAATTCATATATACTACCAGTTAAGTTTCCTCGCCAAGCTTGGTCTGTTGATTTGACCATTACAACATCTTGAGAATACACCCCCTTTTCTTTTCTTGTACTGATACCACTCTAGTGCTAGCCCTAATCACCTAATGCCTAGAAAACTGCAAAAGCCCGCTGATGGGTTTGCCTGCATCAAGTTTCTTCCTACTCTAATCCATCCTTCTTTCAGCCAAGAAAATAATTTTCCTAAAGTGCAGGTTCAATCATGGAGTTCCCTATCATCTCCAGGATCAAATACAAACTGCTTTTTGGCATTCAAAGCTCTTCACAATCTGACCTCCTCTTACCTTTTCAATTTTCCTATATTTACTCCCCATCATGTTGATCCAGTGACAATGGTCTCCTGGCTATGTCACAAAAAAGACACTCCATCTTAGGCTCCAAACATTTTCTCTGACTGTCCCTCAGACTTGGAATGCTCCCTGTATTTCATTTACTGACTTCCCTAGTTTCCTTCAAGTCACCACTAAAATCTCACTGTCTACAAGGAAGCTTTCCTCAATCCCTCTTAATTCTATTGCCTTTCCTCAATTAATTAGTTCCTATTTATCTTGTGAAGAGCTAGTTGGCACATATTTGTTTGCTATCTTCCCTCATTAGTCTGTGAGCTTTATGAGGTCAGGGACTATCTTTTCCTCCTTTTGAATTCCTGGTACTTAGTTTGTATCTGGCAGCCAGTAGGTCCTTAAGAAACATTTTGTGGCTGTTCAGTTATTTTAGTTGTGTCTGATTCTTCTGGACCCTATTTCTTGGTAGAGATACTGGAGTGATCTGCCATTTCCTTCTTCATTTTACAGATGAGAAAACCGAAGCAAACAGAATTCAAGGACTTGGCCAGGGTCATACAGCTAGTCAGTGTTTGAAGTCAGATTTCCCATATTCCAGGCCTAACATAGTATCAACAGCACCACCTTGCCTTCCTTAAGAAATGTTTACTTGAATGGATCACAGCTTCATTTCGCTACTATGAAGCAGGATGCCTGGGGAGAAAACTATACATATGTATTAATGGAGATGACTTCTCAGTGACAAAAAAAAAAAAAGAAAAGAAATGTTTACTTGATTGACTGATTATAGTCTTATGCTGTTTTATGCTGTTGCATCTCATAACATTTAATACTGTTATTCACACATTAAATATGTATACTTTATAAATACTTATTACTTAAGACCCATTCAACCATTGGCTTGATGAAAGCCTTGACTCTGGGCCTATGTCTAGTCCATAAAACTTCTGCTAAAAAACTCTTATTCATTACTACTTGGGAATTTGTAATAGTGATAGGATGCAGGAATCATGCTTTGCCAGTGGGTGTCAATAACTATGATTATAGGTCTGAACATTCTTTAACTTAGATTTCATATATTCTATAAAATTGTATACAATTTGGTAACATTCTATCAATTTCAAAGCTTAAAATCCTTTATGCTGCACCATTTCACTGGTATATTGCATTGCCAGGTGAAATTCAATATGTCTAAAACCTCAATTTTCCTATTTTATGCTTTAAAGAGTTGCTTATTTCAATCTGAATAAATGACACCAACTTTGCTCTTTCATGTTGTCTACACCCAAAAGGTTACCAAATTAATGCAATTCTACACTCAGTGAATGCTAAAGTCAGCAAGACAGTTAACAAGTATTTATTTATTAAACAGCTACTATATTCAAGGAATCATGCTAAAGTGGTGGGAAAAAAAAAAGGCAAAATATAGTCCTTACTCTTAAGCTCACAGTCTAATGGCAGAGACAATATACAAATGACTATGTACACACAACATACAAAAAGAATTAATTCAAAGGCACTGATGAAGGGGAATTGGCTAAGGCTTCTTAGAGAAGATTTTAGCTAAGCCTTTCTGGGTTGCATCCTGGGTTGCTTTTACTCCAGTGTTCCAACTTTCATGCTCACTGCGGCCAGGCCTGGAAGTCCACTCTGTCCCTATAGTCATCTCCTGACTAGAAAGCTCTTTCCAAAAGCTCCATCGAAGTAAAACATCCAGGCCAACCATGTCTCATTCATTCCTTTTAGGGCTGCACTCTGGCTTTTCTCCAACATGTCCTTCCCACATTGGCTCCACCCCCATTATGTAACCTTCTCAAGGGCAGGCACTCTGCTTGTTTTTGTATTCCTTTAAGAGGTCCCCAGAACGTGTCTTTTTGAGTTGCCACATTTTCCTGAAACACTGGATCCAGACTAGGCAAAAGGCCCTGAATGTGTCAAGGACTATGCCCGCCCTCATCTCCCCCTTCCCCTGGCTGATATAGTCTATGATTCCCACCCCAAGCTGGACTCCTTGTGTGTCCTTGGGAGTAAAGACAGGAGCCAGTTATCTGCACAGACTGCTTGTGTTGCTAGGACCTTTGTGGACAAGTAGACCACCTGACATTCACAGTCCAGCACTTCTCAAGGGAAAAAAATGAGGCTTTTGTCATTGCCTTGCTCCTCCTTTTCCAGAGGGAGTTTGCTCTTTTCCTACCTTCACTGCACCCCTCTCCCTCTTAAGCCATGCCCCTTTAGGCGATTTCTGCGTTTTCCTATTGCCTTTGTTTTTTACAGGTATGCAAACTTCTTGGGTTCCACATGCACGTTCATTTCTCTAGTAATAAACCTAGTTTTCACATGAGTTTCACGAAGTTGTGCTCGTCTGGTGACTATTTCCAGTACCTAGCACAAAACAAATGTTTTAAAAAATTCCTGCTGACTGGTTGAAGGAAGCCAGGGAGGCCAGGAGTTGGAGATGAAAATGAAATAGAGATATGGGGGACAGTCAATGAAAATACATAAGCTAAAGAGATGGAACGTCTTATACAAAGAATAACAAAGAGGCTGGTATTGATGAATGACAGGGTATGTGAAATGGAGGTCAAACAGAAAATCCTGGAGGCCATAGGGAGCCACTGGAGTTCACTGAATAGAGAGATGACATAGTTGGACTTATGTTTTAGGAAGATTTTATATCTATATTGACAGTAATGTAGAGGATGGGTTGGACTGGGGAAAATTTGAGTAAGAGAAACTAACTAACGCTATAACAATAGTCTAAGAGTGAGATGATGAGGGTCTGCACTGGGGGGTTGGTATTGTCAGAAGAGAGGAGGCAGATAGATTTTATAAAGGTAGAATTGACTTGACTTAGCAACAGGCTGAATCGGACAAGAGGGAAGAACTTCTGAAGGTGATGCCCGAGTTGTCTTTCATATCTTTTGTATGGTTTTTTTTTTCATTTTTACTGTCACAAATTTTGTCCAAAGTTTAGTTACCTCACTTCCAAATTCTTACAATGGTCTCCCAACCCAGTGTCTTTGCCTTTAATTGTTCTTCCTTAAATCCATCCTGCTCATTATCACTAAAATAATCTTAAATCTTTTTTTATTAAAACTTTTTATTTGCAAAACATATGTATGGGTAATTCTTCAATATTAACCCTTACAAAGCTTTCTGTTACCAATTTCCCCCCCTACTCCCCACCCCTCCCCTAGATAGCAGGATATCCACTACATGTTAATTATGTTAAAATACTTGACAAATCTAATATATGTATACATATTTCCACACTTATTGTTGTGCAAGAAAAATCGTATCTACAAGAAAGAAGAATCTGAAAAAGGAAACACAATGCAAGCAAACATTGATAGAGAGCATGAAAATGTTATGTTGTGGTCCACATTTCACATCCCTCTCTCTGGGTGTATATGGCTTTCTTCACTGAACAATTGGAACTGGTTTGAAATATTTCATTGTTGAAGAGAACCGTGTCCATCAGAATTGATCATCATATAGTATTTTTGTTGCCGTGTATAATGATCTCCTGGTTCTGCTCATTTCACTCAGCATCAGTTCATGCAAGTCTCTCCAGGCCTCTCTGAAATCGTCCTGCTGGTCGTTTCTTACAGAACAATAATATTCCATAACATTCATATACCATAATTTATTCAGCCATTCTCCAATTGATGGGCATCCCCATTCAGTTTCCAGTTTCTAGCCACTACTGAAAGGGCTGCCACAAACATTCTTGCACATGTGGGGCCCTTTCCTTCCTTTATGATTTCTTTGGGATATAGGCCCAATAGAAACGCTGCTGGGTCAAAGGGTATGTACAGTTTGATAACTTTTTGAGCATAGTTCCAAACTGCTCTCCAGAATGGATGGATCCGTTCACAGTTCCACCAACAATGCATCAATGTCCCAGTTTTCCCACATCCCCTCCAACATTCATCATCATCTTTTCCTGTCATTTTAGCCAATCTGACAGGTGTGTAGTGGTACCTCAGAGTTGTCTTAATTTGCATTTCTCTGATCAATAGTGATTTGGAGCACCTTTTCATGTGACTAGAAATAGTTTTAATTTCATCATCTGAAAATTGTCTGTTCATATCCTTTTGACTATCAATTGGAGAATGGCTTGAATTCTTATAAATATGAAACAATTATATATTTTAGAGATGAGACCTTTATCAGAACCCTTAAATGTAAAAATGATTTTCCAATTTGACGCTTCCCTCTTAATCTTGTCTGCAATTAATCTTAAATCTTAAGACGATACTTTGATCATATCATTCCTTCACACAAAAATATTCAAGGGCTCCCCAATTGGCTATACATAGAAAAAAAAATCTAAATTTTTTTTCTCTAGAGTTGAACACTGTCTACTCTCTGGCAGCAGTCAGAGTCCACTTCACTATGTTCCTACATCATTCTCTGAACTGGATACTTCCATGAAGCCAAGTCCCCCTTCCCCCAACTCCTGTACTTTTGTTCACTTGATCACCCCCTCTAGAGATTCCCCTATCTCTTATTTTTGTTTTTCTCAGCCCTGTCCTATTTAGAAGCCTATTTAACATAGGCTTCTATGAGGGCTTTCCTGATCATTCCAGGGCCATGACCGCTGCCTCTGCGGAATAATGCGCCTAAGTCACTGTTGATATCAAACATTTGGTAGTTAAAATCATTAATTCTTCAGAGCAATATATGGCTTTATGCATTTTGTCCCCAATAAGATGATGAACTCTATTTAATTTTTATTTTCAATAGTATTTTTTTCCAATTACATGTAAAGATAGTTTTCAATATAATTTTTTTTAACATTTTGAGTTTCAATTTTTTTCTCCATCCCTCCCTTACCACTCTTCTCCTCTAGACAGCAAGCTATCTAATAGAGATTATACACGTACAATCATTTTAAACATATTTCTATATTAGTCGCGTTGTAAAAGAAAAATCAGAACAAAAGGGGAAAAATCACAAGAAAATAAAAAGCAAACAGACAAAAGAAAAAAATAGTATACTTCAATCCGCAGTCAGACTCTATAGTTCTCTCTCTGAATGTGGATGGCATTTTCCATTCCAAGTTTAATGGAATTGTCTTGGATCACTGTATTGCTAAGAAGAGCTAAAACTGATTATAGTTGATCAAGATGGTAAATTCTATAAAGTAGGACATTTCTTGGCATTTCTTACATCACTAAACACAGTCCCTTGAATCAAATTTTTGTACAATGAGGGATTCCTGGACTAAGTTTTAGTATCTGAAAGGATTGTCTGGTTCTGTGTTTACCCATCTATCCAGTAAGTACTTACTGAATCTATACTATTTATTGTGTTTAATACTGTTCTAGGTACCACACGGTGTATACAAAGAAAATTTACAGCCATTTTTGACATGGGATCATAGGTTTAGAACTGAATCTAGTGGTCCTGTTGTACAGATGAATAGGAGGTCAAGTGACTTGCTAATTCAGAATTTCAGCTCAGATCTCCCTACCTCCAAGGCTGGAATTCCATCTCCTATGATGCTCTGCCTCTCCCATACAGATGCTGAAGCACTGTCCCGCATAGGAAGGCAGTCCTGTGCTTATACTGACCACTCATGATCCTGAGAGGCATGCCAGACTGAAAGAACCTCTCAAGATCCTCTATCTGCCAGAATTTAGAGTCTCCTCCTTAATCCTTTGTATATCTTACTTCACCAATCTTACTCCACCTCAAGCTCCCACAAAAGGTAATTTGAAAACTAAAACTTATATAAGCTTTGTAACACCTCAAACATTACCTGACATTTATAATGGGCCTTCAATTGTCCACAGCCCTTACTTGTCTTTATCAGATGCTAAATATTTGCATTAGGAAATAAGACATCATTACTACCACCCTGAATTTGGTAACTCTCACCTATTTTTTTTCCCCTCATAACATAAAGCAAGTTAGAAAGTGGCTATCTGGAATAATGGAAAAACATGATTCTGTAAAGAGGAGGTATGAATTTGAAGTCTGTCTTAGGTACTCACTACTGAGGTGGTCGCCAGTGATGTTCCATTAAGGTTAATAGGGACTGGTATAAGGTCACAAAGGTTTACACTGCAAAGGTAGGTTGAGATTCCAGAACCAATTCTTCTCCCTGAACCCATCAATTGATGTCTTCTTGGAGAGCAAAGGCCAATACTTTTTATACTGCTTGCATGGCATTTACTTCCCCCTTTTTCTTTAGAAAAGAAAGCTACATAGGACAGCCTAAATGTTTCAATATGACAAATGGCTCTGACACCAAAGGAAAACTAGCTTAACCAAACAAAGACAAGGAAAAGCAAGGTGACTATTTCAATAATTTGGCATTAACAGATAAACTCCAGTGACTTTACTCTTCAGCATATTTATAAACTGTCCACTTGAAAGCAGAAGGATACCAGGGGCTTGGCAATGATGCATCAGACACATGCTACTCACTAATCTCTAGAGAAGGAGCCAGTGATATACAACATTAAAATTCTATTTCCTTGAGTGACAATACACACCCCACTGGAAATGGGAAAGCCTCCTACAAATTCAACTAAACATTAGCTTGCCTGGGGGCAAACATTTAACTGCTTATATAGCTTCATATGGTAATTCACTGTGAGCTTTCTGTATTCAGAGACAAAGTAAAAATGTGACTGAATACACAACTTTTCAAGACACACTGGAGCAGGTTATTAAAGGATTTCTTCATATACTAGTAGTGAAAAGACTCAGAAAGGTGTTTTCAAACTGAGATGAACTGAATCCATTTTGAACTGGCATCCTCAGAGATTATTCTGAGCTGCATAAATGTGTCATGCTGTGACAACTCATACTTAGAGGGGGAAAACACTCAGTGGGGAACTGTACAATTCGATGTACTGCAAACACAATAATCCAGTGGTAAGAATGTTTGTATTAACATAAAAATGAACTTGTTCCACCAAATTTAAAGTACGTATTTTCTAAAGCAAGGTACTGTAAACCACACAATTGAAATATGCTGAATATGACAAATATTCAGAATAGCTTCAGAATGAACAAAGATGCTGTCAGAGCAAAAGATGGTATTTCAGCTGTTTAAAGAGAACAGCTGAAAATACCCAGACAACTGAAATCTTCCTTTCTATTGCCTCTAGTGCTATATATTTTCTTTTTTCCTTTGGATGGGAAGAGGGAGGGGTCTCAATTTCATCATTTCATCATTATTAATGATAACAATTCCATGGCTTGTGAAGTGCTTTTTAAATACATTAGATTCATTTGATCCTAATCCTTCCCCGTGATTACCCTAGACATGATCTCCACCTTGCAGGAAATTGATTTGGACACAGATTTTCTGACTCTATTCTAGCACTCTTTTGATTCCAGCCCATCCTACCTAATTTCATTCAACATATTTAGCTTTTTTTTTTTTTAAATTACCACATCAGGTAAAAAGTATCATATCAGGTTTTAGGCAAGTAGTGCTTAACTTGTTCTGGCTGTTCATATAAGGATTCAAAATGGTAGGGAACTCTTCTTTCTAAGCTACATGGCCTTTGTTTTATCACAGGAGCAAATTTTCCAGGAAAGATTTCCTTATGGGCTATCTTCTCTTGCTTCACAAGAATAGTACATTCAGTGAAGAGATGACTACTTCAAGAGCAGTCACGGTTAGCTAAAAACACAACCAATAATCACTGCTATTTGCTGTACTTATTTTTCTTTTATTTTTCTTCATGAAAAAGGTTCATTAATATCTAGGTATCCCAAATACTTTTCTGTACACTCAGAATTTTGTAAGTCAAATAATTTTATATCCTGATATTACCAATGATTTGGTTAAATAAGATTCTTACTTACTGGTTAAACATGCAGTGTAAATTAAAAGGATGATTTAATTTCTATCTTAGGTTGGCTAACTTTTCTAATTTTTTTTTTTATTTTTGGCATGAAAACAGAGTTGAAAAAGAAGTGTGATGACTTCATTATGCATTAACAATTAAAAATAGAAATTTATATCTATTGCATTATGGTTTCAAGGTTATTTGATCAAAAATGTCACTAATATAATGGATTTTTGGAATTTGGATGAATGTCACTTTTATTCTCAGAGAATGCATGTTTAACAAGTGAACATGAAATAACTGTAAAGAATTCAATATGCAGCAAATAGAAAACCATGGAAGAATAAATGAATTGGCTTCCAAGGCCTGATAAAATACTGGATTAGTGGCCATCTTTTTAACAGCTAAATCCCACTGCAAGGATCATATACAACCACGGTACCTTAAACCTCCAAACTGAGCCAGCTGCAGCATAATAGAAGAGATTCTTTGGCCCTGATGGAACAGGGCGACCAAGCAAAAAGGAAGGAAAAGCTGCTGGTTCATCTCTCTCTGTAGTATTTTTATAGCTGGTAATTAATTAGGTGTGACCACAAAAGAGGGTTCTGTTTCCTTCAAGGAGCATAAGACTACTATTAGAAATTTTAAATTGCTTCATATTATCTTAGGTCTCAATTTAAGGTGTCAAAATACAGATCAAATCCTATTATATAAAATCCATCAGAAAAAAATTTGTATAACAAAGAAGTACCAGTAAATTTTTTTTCTTTTCTCAAACACTATTAGCTATAAGAAAATTTAGTACCACTAGAAAGAACCAGTGCAATCTCTTGCAAGTGTGTGCTCAATTTTATTAAATTCAAATTCAGCTGTTTTGACCATCAGTGAGATTTTTTCTTTTTGTTTTCCAAAAATTTAAAAAAAAATGCATACCCAAAGTTTGTTGTGGGGAAGGAGAGAAGGGAAGAGGAAAAGAGTATGTAAAAATAATGGTATTTTTATTTGTTATTTTAAAAACTGTCCAGCTAAGTGCTTAGGAGGAGGACACAACACAGGAGAGAATTTATAGTTTAGGGAGTTAAGCTGTGCCTTGAAGGAGCTCACATTCTATACAAACACAGCTATAACATACAGGATAAACTATTAAATTACATCCTCACAGTGAGAGAGAGGTTCTAACAAAATGAGAAGCTGCTACTAACAAGGGAATGAGGGATATTGGTAGATGAGGAAGCCTCTGAGTTGCTTTTCAAATGATGGCAGAATAGGAGAATGACTATAGGAAGAAAAGAAAGACAGTCCAAACAAAATCTGAGTGATACAGAGGAGGGAAAACGTAAGACATGTTCAGAGAGCCAAGTTTTAGTTCAAATATTGCCTAATAAAAATTTTTCAGTCAGCCAGGCTTGCAACTAAGGTATCACTCTCTCTCACCCCTCATATTCAATCTGATGCCAAATCTTGTCAATTCTATTTCTGTGACATCTCTTATGCATTCCCTTCTGTTCTTTGATTCTGCCATCATCCTGATTCTGACCCTCATCACCTCAGTCCTAGACTACTGCTACAGCCTTCTGGTTGGTATCCTTACCTTGAGGAGTGGTTTATCTTCCAATATCCATATGTCACAATGTCCCTCAAATTCTAGTGGCTCCCTCTCACCTCTAGAATCATATATAAAATTCTCCATCATTCAAAGTCCTTCAAACACAAGTTGTCTACATGTCCCTCCAGTCTTTACACCTTATATCAAACCTTTCCACCACATGTTCTATGACAATGGCCTTCTTGCTGTTCTTCCAATGAGGCATTCCATCTCTTCACACTGGGCATTTTCTCTGGCTGTGCCTCAAGCATGTAATACTTCTCCCTCTTCATCCCTATTTCCTAGCTTCCTTCAAATCGCAGCTAAAATCCTACCTTCTACAGGAAGCCTTTTGTGATCCCTTCCAATTCTCATATCTTTCCTCTGTTGATTACTTCAAACATCCTGCACTTCACTTTTTGTAGTTACCTGCATATTGTTTCCTCATTAAATTGCAAACTACTTGAGAACAGGGACTATCTTATTTTGTGCTTAGCACAACACCTGGCACATAGGTAAGTGTATGCTTACTGACTGTCCAGAATGGATGGTATTACTGACACAGGTCCAACCTGACCCTCTGTAATTTGCTTAAAACAAAGCATAAGCAAATCACAAGCTATAAGAGAAATGGTCAGAGTTAAAATACAACTAATTGCCAAAAAAGGAGTAGAATATGAATCCCCTCTAACTCCAGAAGGCTTCCCACTATAAAGAGCCCTACAGGTAATCACCCAGTGTCTGGGCACCTCCAAACGAAGGGGAACACGCCATATGTCCTGGCAAGTGCACTCTGCTGGAAATGCAGGCCTGACTGATCTCTCTGTGACTTCCACCCTGCTTCTGCTCTCCAGAATCCTCCTCCTCCTCACTAGCCACCGTGGCCACCTGGGAGAGGTCCCATTCATGTGGTTGGTTACCCTCTCTACTTGGACCATTACATTAGGGAGGCCCCATCACTACTTCACTCTTCTTGCTCTTTGGATCTCATCTTAACTTGTGAAGTTGTTAAGGCACCAAGGTGGCCAGACGAGTCAGGAAGACATTCATATCGCCTCAAGACACTAACTGAATAGTTTTGGTTAAGTTCCTTCCCCATTCTCAGCTTCAGTTTATGCATTCATAATAAATGGGAAAGAAGAGCATCCCCTGCCTATCTTAGGTACATTCAGAAAGTACAGAAGCTGGATTAAAAATAGACACAAGTCAGGGGCAGCTAGGTGATGCAGTGGATAGAGCTCCAGCCCTGATGTCAGGAGGACCTGAGTTCAAATCTGATCTCAGACACTTAACACACCCTGGGCAAGTCACTTAACCCCAATTGCCTCAGCAAAAAAGGAAAAAAAAAATAGACAATGTCACAAAACTTTATTTTCTATTTTCATATCTTAAATAACTTGAACACAAATATTCAATACCCCCAAATTCATTCCCTGAAAGATTTCCTAAAATCTGTTGTCCCTGAAAGACTTCAATATTCACATGAGATTGTCCATTAGAGAACTCAAAGTTGGCAGACAAAGAGAAAGGATGTGTTTTATTTATTTGTTTGTTTGTTTATTTATTTATTTTCCCCTCCTCTCCCCCTTCTGTCTTATCCATTTAATATACTGAACTCCACAAGGGCAGGTACAGTGACTTTTTTCACTGGACTAACTGACCCCTGGGCTGCTCTGCACATCCAGGAAACAACTTATGAGTGCTGATTTCTAAAGTTTCCCCTCCTCTACAAATGCATTTTTAAGAAAAGGTTGAGCCAGTATAAATTAAGCTCAATTTTCTAAATGGCTGGTGAGGAGCAACTTTTTAATTGTAATTATCCCAAGAGCCATGAAAATCCTGTGTGGTTGTAGGTCTGAAAGGTCCATTAGCCCAAAAAGGGATAAGCAGGGAAATGTATGAGATTTCTGAGGCAGTCGTGAAGGGAAGACCCTAAGGACTCCAGTTATAAATGATTAGTTTATTTCTGGATAAACAAGGATTGGGTTGCCACAAACAATGCACAAAGAAATACAACAACCAAAACTAGGTATTCTAAGTGCAAAAGACTTTATATTTAATGCAGTGGAAGTTAATTCAACTTAATGAATATTTACTAAGTTTCTATCATAAGGAAATTCCTATGCTTAAAAATTGTACAAAGATGAAAAAATACTCTCATCTAAAACAAATTTAACAGTTTAGTAAAGGAGATAAACATATAATCATGAGACAAAGCAAAATGTAGTAGGAAAAAAAGAAGACATTGAAGGAAAAAATGCTCTATGAAAATGTGAGGTAGGAAATAACTTTTTTAGTTAGAGGGATAAGGGAAGCCTTCACATGAGAGGGAGTTTGAGTTGAAACCTGAAGGAAGGAGAAGACTCTAAAAGATAGAGACTGCATGAGAGCAATATACTTTGTAGAAATAAGCAAGTTATTATAATTCAATTAGTTTTCAACTCCAGCTACCTGGAAACCAGCCAAGAACCCAGGAAGGACGCAATAAAGGCTTCTTAAAAGCCAATAGAGATGTCACAAAATCTTGGAGCAATGCCTGTTCCTATTCTTAACTAGCATAGGATTCACTTAGAATTTATTTACTTTTACTTTACACACAATTATAACTGATTTGCACATTCTTCATGATAAATTCATAAGAAATTAAAAGCAAATTAAAAAGGGAAACGGGGACAAGGACAATACAGACAAAAATACTGAATATAGTAAAGAACTGGGAAAACAATTCTAAAAGCAGACATAGGAATTCTAAAGAAATAGCCTGGAGCCCTTTAGTGTAGAGATAACTTGCATCACATTACTCTCAGAGTATCATGCTATATAATACCACAGTAAAACATAGTAATTAAAATTTTTAATAATTTAATTTTAAAAGTCAGGGTTCATTATGTTTTATATATTTTACTTAGAAAGGCAGAGGATTGTGCGATACTTTAAACACTATTTTCATATTAAATGGTTAAACTACAGTTTTAGTGATTAAAAGCTCTTTTTGGAAATGGATAATTTATATGTCTAGAAGTCTTTATTCCCTGTACTTGGATAAATGAAATGCATTTATTGCAGTTCATTATGAAAAAAAAAGTTGAATACAAAACTAAATAAAGAAGATAATCTGTTAAGAATTAAACAATGGGATACACAACTAGATTATCCCTCTGCACTTGTGAAAATGCACAATTTTTTCCCCTTCAGAACACATTTGCTTCTAAAGGAAATGTTAAATTTTTTTTCTCTTGTAAAACTGCTGCTAATTCCCCATACCAAGCCCAACAGCTGCAAGAGAAAAAGGGTACTTGAAGATTGTCTTTCAGTGCAGACAATTAAGCAATGAGATGAGCTTTTAAATGACATTACTAAAAGGCAAATCCATTTTCCATAGTGACTGGACTAAACTTGTAAGAGAAATGAAAACATCAGTGAAGGTCAGTTTTTGAAGAGATGAATAGGGTATTTACTGCATTAAACATTACTTGAATTTAAATATGAAGTTGGATAATAACTAAATAGCAAGTTAGGAATACAAAAAAAAAACCCCTTCAATTTAATTTGAAATGAATTCCTATGCTTTTTGAAAAGGCTTCAACTAGCTGCAAAGAAAGGTTTAATAAACTCCAATTCATCCCAACATCCAATTCATGTTGATGTTCCCCCAATCAATCTATCAACTTCAACAACCATGACCAATACCTTCTTCACTCCTGCTTAACCACACACAGGTACTGCCACATCTTCCTTCCCAGCACCACTCAAATATTTGGCCTCTATTAGAATTCTTCAATCAAAATAATAAACGACCAATCATTAAGTGTTTACTATATGTCTGGCACTTTCCTAGTGTTAGAGAGAAATAGATTAAAAAAAATAATAAAACAGTTCTGTGGGGTGGGGAATACAAACACATAAAGGTATATATAAAACATAAAATAAATAGAAAGTAGTGGTGGTGAAACTAGCAGTAGGAGGCAGAGAATCAAGAAGGGCCTGGTGTATATTAAGCTGACTTTTGATGAACTAAGAGGTAGAACTAAGCAGAGCTAGTATTTCAGGAAATCTGGAAAGGACTCTTTAAGAAAGTGCTTAATTGTCAGGATGATTTCAGAGAGGCCTGAAGAGAATTACATAAACCAATGCTAGGTGAAATGAGCAGAACCAGATCATTGTACATAGCAACAGCAAGATTATATGATGATCAATTCTGATGGATAAGGCCCTTTTCAACAGAGAGCTGATTGAAGCCAGTTCTAATGGTCTTGTGATGAAGAGAGCCATCTGAACCCAAAGAAAGTACTGTGGGAACTGAGTATCTTCACTTTTTTGGATTTTGTTTGCTTGCATTTTGTTTTCTCTCTTTTTTTTTTCTTGATCTTATATTTCTTGTGCAGCATGATAACTGGAATTATGTATTGAAGAATTGCACATATTTAATATATATTGGATTACTTGACATTTAGGGGAGGGAATGGGGGGAAGAAAAGGAAAAAATCTGGAATACAAGGTTTTGCAAGAGTGAATGTTGAAAATTACCTATGCATGTTTTGAAAATAAAAAGCTTTAAAAAAAGAACTTGAGAAAAAATAATTATCTATGCATATGTTTTGAAGATAAAAAACTTTAATCAAAGAATAGAAAAAAATAAAAGTGCTTCATCATGAGGGAAGTGAGAGGTTCCAAGAGATAGAGAAAAGAGGAAGGAACTTCCAAAAATGAAGGGCACATTCTGCTTAAGGTATAGAGTAGGGGGAAAAAAGATTAGCTGCATCACAGAGTGGGGAATGAGTAGTAATGCATAATAATCCTGGAAAGGTAGGCTAGAGTCATATTGTGAAGGACTTTGAATTCAAGAGGAATTCATATTTTATCATTGTTATTTTTCATTCTGCACTCAAAAAGGCCCAATGACATATTGACTATGGCTACAATCCAATTCAAGCTCAGAAGGCTCTACCATAGATTGTGCAACTGTAACTCTGGTTTGCTCACAGAACACAGCACCTTCACTGGTGTGAGCACACCATTCTGGGTAGTCCTGTAGAGTCTCCCATGTTTCACAACTGATATTAAAATTCTTCAGGGAAATCCTGAGAGTATCCTTGAGCTACTTCTTCTGACCTCCATATGAGTGCTTGCCTTGTATGAGTCTTCTATAAAATAGTCTTTTAGATAGACATATAGTTCCACATTTGAACTACATGGCCAGTCCATCAAGCTTGTACTCTCTGCAGGAATCTTCCAAAGATAATTCAAATGGTACCAGTTCAATTTTCTGGCATTTTGCTGGTAGACTGTTCAGGCTTCATAGGCAAAGAAAAATGAAGTCAGCACAATGGCTGTGCTGTTCTTCAGTCTGATATGCAGCCTACTACTTCCCTCCCACACTTTCTTTTGCAGCCACCCAAATGCTGATCTAGCACTGGTAATGTATGCATCAACCTCATCAGCTTTATGAATTTTTCTGGAAAGGATACTGCCAAGAAAGTGAACTTATTCACAGCATTCAAACTTTCTCCATTTGTTGCAATCAATGATTCCAAATAAGGATGGTCTAGGGCTGTCTAGTAGAGAACCCTTTGGTATTGTTAGGCCAAAATTAACACAAGTGGCAGAACTGATCCATACTTGCGCATCTCAGTCTAAGAGGCTACTCTGAGAGCACAATCCCCTGTGAACAAAAAGTTGAACACCAATTCTCCCTCCATGTTAGTATGGCTTGTAGTCTTTTCCAAGTCAAATAGCTTGCCATCAGTACAGTAGCAGACTGGGACTGGTTTGATAAAAATGATGGGGAAATTCAGAAGCTGCTAAATGAAAAACAAGAACTTCAGGACTTACTAGCAGGTGAGTAGACAGATGAACTTCTATTTTATGCCAATAGCAACAATCCAACATGCTTTCATGATGCCCTGAAAACTATGTATAGTTTCTTTTGCACCTCAACTACTCAGCAATGATGGAGCCACATTGATAAGTGATATCTAGATAAGATAGGCTGAAACATTTCTGTGTTTTTAACAGACTGTCATCAACAATGCTGAAGTCACTGACTATAAAACTCAGGTTGAAGTCAATCCATCTCAAGCTAACCTTCTAGCTGAATAAGAGGTATTGAATGCCATTAGGTTCCTCTTCTGTGACACAGCTCTTGGCACTGATTCATCTCGGCAGAGATCTACAAGGCAGGGGGGTTCATCTTTCAAATGACAGCTGCCTAAAACTTTCTGGATTAGATGGCAAGAGGTTATGCCCAGGAGATTAAGGATGCCTCTATCATCCATCTCTATAAAGGAAAAGGAAGAAACAGGTTGGCTTGTGACAATCACAGGTAGCAGAGTGTGTATGTGTGCATGTTTGTGCGTGTTTGTGTGTGTGTGTGTTAATCATTACCAGCAAGGTTCCTGCTAAAGTCTTTAATTGATCGATCTTTTACTTGTAAGACTGTCATCTACCATAAAGCCAGTGTGGCTTTAGAACAGGCTGAGGAACAGTCAATGTGATATTTCCAGCCGGACAACTAAAGGAGAAATGTGAGGAGCATTAGAGAGGTCTGTATAGCAACCTGACCAAGATTTTTGATAATGATCAAACATGAGGACTTGTGGAAGATCATGGCAAAATTTGGTTGCCTGGAAAAGTTTATTACTATTATGCCAGTTTCACAAAGATATGTTTGAGTGAATTATGGATGTTCTTACACTTTCCTAGTAATCAATGAAGTGAAGCAGGGCTATATACTTGTTCTCATGCTATTTTCAGCATATTTCCTGTGATCCTGACAGATGAATTCAACATAAACAAATATGGCCTCAGGGTCAATCTATTGCACTGATGGTAATCTCATCTATCAAAGAAGTATAGGGAGCCACTGCAGCTTTTTAATGGAGTAAATCCTTTCTGAATGCTCCCATGATGCTCTGGGAACACCAAAGGCTGAAATACCAGTTGGGAGCCTACTACAATAATAAAGCCTAAGAAAGAACTGGAAACTGAGTGGATGCCCATCAACTGGAGAATGGCTGAATAAATTATGGTACATGAATGTAATGAAATAATATTGTTCTATCAGAAAGGATGAGCAGACTGATTTTAGAAAAGCCTGGAAAGACTTACAGGAACTGATGATCAGGGAAGTGAGCAGAAGCAGAACACTACACAGTAACAGCAAGGTTGTCTGATGATCAATTATGCAATACAGTGATCCAAGACGCTATCCACCCACATTTAGAGAGAGAAGTATGGAAACTGAATATGGATTGAGGCGTATGTTTTTACCTTTTGTGATTTTTTTTTCTTTCTCATGGTTTTTCCCTTTTGTCGTGATTTTTTTCCCACAACATGACTAAAATGGAAATATGTTTAAAATAATGGTACATGACGGCAACAACAATACTATATGATGATTAATTCTGATGGACGTGGAGCTCTTCAACAATGAAATGTTTCAAACCAGTTCCAATTGTTCAGTAAAGAAGGCCATATACACCCAGAGAGAGGGACATGGGATATGGACTACAACATATCATTTTCATGCTCTATATTGATGATTGCTTGCATTGGGTTTCCTTTATCAGATCTTTTTTGTTCATGTAGATACGATTGTTCTAGCACAGCAAGATAAATATGGAAACATGTATACATATATTCGACTTGTCAAATATTTTAATATAATTAACATGTAGTAGACTTCCTGCCATCTAGGGGAGGGGAGAGTAATAGGGGGGAAAATTTGTAATGGAAAGCTTTGTAATGGTCAATATTGAAGAACTACCCATATATATGCTATGCAAATAAAAAGCTTTAATTAAAAAAATAATGGTACATGTATAACATATCAGATTGCTTGCTATCTTGGATAGGAGAAGGAAAGGGAAAAAAAATTTGGACCTCAAAATCTTACAAAAATGAATGTTGAAAACTATCTTCACATGTAATTGGAAAAATAAAATATTAATAAGATTTAAAAAATATAGCTTGAGATTAACTAGGGTGATTGTAAAGGGAGTGAAGAGAAGAAAATGAATATGAGTGATAGGAAAGCAGAATTCAAAAAACTTGACAGCTGATTGGCCATGGGTGGGGAAAAGAGAGTGATGAGATGAGGGCTAAGATTAATAAATTACCTAATGGTAATTACTCTGAAGAAAGAAGAAAGGATTTAGAATAGTTATTGTGAAGAGCTGGATAGAGTCAACCAGAAAAGAATAAAAGAACTGGCATGGTAGCACTGAGGGCTATGTGAAATTGTCAAAGCTGTGTGACTTCCTCCTGAAAGCTTGCTAAAGTACAATGGGTAGTTAGACTAAATCAGATTTATGGCTTGGAAAATGATGAAGTAAAAAGGTAGAAAAGATTGTCAAGCTGAACTGGTTAACTAAAGATCAAGATTTTTAAAAAGTAAGGAAAGTGAGGTGAATATAGTGATAATGGCCCGAGGAAAGTAGGGAGGGGAATGTCTGAAGGTTGTAGTGAGGCACCAGGAGTAGTAGAAAGACAGAAGTTCTGGTCATACAGAGATAATCCAGAGATATGATTTTGGAAGATGTGAACACTTGTCACTTCCAACAAAATTGAAGGACACAAAAATTTGTGCCTAAAAAAAAGAGTAAAACCACAGAATTTGAGGACTATGACAAATTGGAAAGCAAGGGTTTATAATGGCATATCAATTTCTCAATTTAATTCCTTAAGTATAAGAGCAGATGTCATATACATGTCCAGGTCTCAAAGAGACAAAATAAAAACTCTAAATTTCTGATTAACCCCTCAAGCTACTGTATGTAAATCTCTTTTCTGTCACAAATTCCTAGAAAGAGCAGTATGTTCTTTGTCTCTATTTCACTTCCTATTCATTTCTCAATCCCCTGTTCTTGGCTTCTGACCCTATCATTTGACTGAAATTGATCTTTCCAAAATTACCCAAGATCTTAATCACTCTAGGGTTTCTTTGCAAGTTTGATTTTTCTTGACCTCACTATATCTTCTGACATTATCAACCAAGTCCTTTCATGGATACTTAATCCTTCCTCAGTTTTCTGAGACACAGATCTCTCCTAGTTCTATCTTCTTTCTCCTTTGCTCAATCATCATCCATCTATTGCCCCTAACTCCAACATCCCATCATGGCCCCATTTTTTCTCTCTATACTGCTTCCTCTCAGTGTTCTCATTAGCTTTTATGAGTTCAATTATCTTTACGGGGGCAGCTAGGTGGCGCAGTGGTTAGAGCACCAGCTCTGAAGTCAGGAGGACCTGAGTTCAAATCTGGTCTCAGACACGTAACAGCTGTGTGACCCTGGGCAAGTCACTTAACCTCAATTGCCTCAGCAAAAAAAGCAAAAAAAAAAAAAATTATCTTTACGGAATGATTTTCATAACTATTTCTTTCTCAATAAGCCTCAAAGTCTCAACTATAACTATTAAATGTTCCTGAATATGTCCATCTAAACTGTGAATTTGTCCAGGTTAGGACCACTTGGAGAACAATTTTAAACTATGCCCAAAGGGCTGTAAAACTGTATATACCCTTTGACCCAATAATATCACTAATATCTGGACTCCAAAAAAAATCAAAGAAAATGGATCTATATGTGCAAAAATATTTATAGCAGTTTTTTGTGGTAGCAAAGAATTGGAAACTGAGGGTGACATTCATCATTTGGGGAATGACTGTGATGGAATCATATACATTGTGTTATAAAAAACGATGAAAGGAATGGTTTCAGAAAAACCTGGAAAGGTTTATGTGAACTGATGCAAAGTGAAGTAAGCAGAACTAGAACAATGTAGACAGTAATAATAATATTATAATAAAAATCAATTCTGTTAGCAACTCTGGTTAAAAAAAAAAAAGACACAATTCCAAAAGAAAAATACTATCCATCTCCAGAGAAGGAAGTACTCAGAGTACAGACTGAAGTTTATTTTTTGTCATACAAATCATATTTCCACATTAAGCATGTGTTTGGGGGAACAAAAATATAGATCTTTTTTCTTTTGATTTTTTTTTTCCCCTAAAGACATCAGGGAATCACTAAAAATTTAGAACAAGTTTTATTTTAGGAATTAATGTGTCAGTCTGTGAACAATGCTTAGAGAAGGGAAAGACTGAAAGCAGGGAAACAATTTAAGAGACCATTGCAATAACATATGCAATAAATAGTTAAACACTGCTTTTATTTCCTTCCAATTTGTTATAAATTCACCTTACGCATTTTTAATCTGGATAACTATCTTCCTTTTAAAAATCAACTTAGATAATTTTCTAAAATTTTTAATGTCTTCTTATAAAACTTTTATTTTTTGTTTTGTCTTATTCATTCTAGTCCCTTTAGACTAGTTTTTTTTTGGGGGGGATTGGGTTTTTTTGGGTACAGGTTGCTGGTGTTTGTTTTCTAATACTTAGAATTTGTATACTGTTAATTTATCTTTTCTTTATAGACAGAGAAAATGTAGCCCAAGGTAAGGGAAATTAATTTGTGCAGAACCTCACAAGGATCAATATAGCAAAGCTAAAAAACAAATCTCCACATGATCGCTGAAAAGCTTCCATAGTGATGGTGAGTGTACCTTTTCGTAATATTAGACTCCTTTCTCACAGATTCTAGCTAAGTCACACTGATCTATTGGCAGGTTCCAGCACTTAGCATTCTATCTCTTGTCTTTTCATGTGAACTTCCATCCTGGAATGTACTCTATTCCTTACCTCTCACCACTGTACAATATCTCTAGCTTCCTTCAAAGCAAATCATAGGTATTACATGAAGCTGACTACTAATCTTCAATGCTATTAATGCTTTCTCTTTAATGAAATGACTTTGTGTAACTTTTTATATTACTTTGCATACATTTATCAGTGTACATCTTATTGCTTTTGCTCAATGGAATACACATTGCATGAGGGCCAGGACTGATCTTTTTGTCTCTGTATCCTTTCCCAGTGTCTCTCAGACTACTTTGTCCAAAGAAGGCACTTAATAAATGTTTGCTGAACTGAACTGTTGCATCACTGAATCAGAAATTTCTTTCTATTTACTATATGACAACTAAATTGAGACTCTGAAGGAGAAAGATGATTACCAAAATAGAAAATATTCCATTTAATAAAGTAAGAAATGGAGATCTTAGACAACTCCCATCTCAGGGACATCAAGTAAGTGATAAATGAACAATTAATGATGGGAGAAAAAGTGATGATCCAGATGGATGTACAAATAAATTCCATTAAATGTTGAGGGAGCAATTAATATCTGGGCCACATAAACTGTCCTCAACAACAGAAAAAGAAGGCACTCTATCAACTTATTTTGAGACAGAAATGATCCTGATACCTCAAGAGGAAGGGATAAAACAGAGATTTATAGATCAATTTCAAACATAAAGATGGATGTAGACATATTTTTTAAAAAAATTAACACAGAGAAAGGAAATGCAATGAATGCTAAATACAGATAACAAAAAGGGGAAAGAACCCAATGTTCAAAAATGTTCATAACGGCCCTTTTGTAGTGGCAAGGAACTGGAAATTGAGTGGATACTTCTCCGAATGGCTGAATAAGTTATGGTATATGAATGTAATGGAATATTATGACGAGCAAGAAATGATGTGCAAGCTTCAGAAAAGTCAAGAAAGACATACATGAGCTGAGGCTAAGCGAAGTGAGCAGAATCAAGAGAACATTGTACACAGCGGCAACAAGATCATGTGATGATCAACTTAGCGCTTTTCAACAATGAGATGATTCAAAGCGACTCCTATAGACTTGTGATGGAGAGAGCCATTGCATCCAGAGAGAGATCTATGGAGACTGAATGTGGATCAAAGCATGATATTTTCACCTTTTTTGTTGTTTGCTTATTTTTTTCCCTTTCTTGTGTTTTTCTCCTCTTTTGATTTGATTTTTCTTGTGCAGTATGATAAATATGGAAATGTTTAGAAAAAGTGTACGTTTAATTTATATTGGATTGCTTGTTGTTTGGGAGTGGCCATAAGTGAAGAAGAAGAATGTGAAACACAAAGTTTTGTAAAGGTGAATGTTGAAAACTGTCTTTATATGTAATTTGGGGGAAAATACTATTAAATACAGATAACAATTTGTTTGGGACAGAGTTCATGATGTGTTTAGCAGGGAATATCAGAGATGGTCAAAGAAAAGAAATATAAACTTACTGTGTTTTAAAATGAATAACTACACTTTGCTCAAAAGAAACTTAAAACACTGATATGTACGTGAATCAATTATTTTTTGAGATATTAAGATAAGACTGAATATTTGGCACATGACAGACATTTATCTATAAGCTTCAGTTACTTATTTATAATCAAAACAAATCTACAAAATTCACAAACATTTCCATACAGTACTAATAAAAACCAACAAGAACGTGAAAATCCATTTGAAAAAATAGCTCGAGGACACAAATTATCTAAGAGTTAACCTCTCAAGATATAACTACAAAACATTGTAGAAATAAAGAAAAACCTAAAGTATTGTAAATATCTTGCTTGTGTGGGACCACAAGGTATAATACAATTGACAATACTATCTTAAACAGTTCGGGTTTACCAAATTGAAAAGAGAACCTGACAAAATAACAAAACCATTAATGTAAAGGAATAAAAGGATAAGACTCTCAAAGAAAAAAAAAAAAGTTAAGAATAAAGAAGTACTATAATTATTAGATCTTCAACTAGAATTAAAAGAAGTAATTATTAATTTGGTATTGCTTCAAAATCAAAAAGTAGACCAGAGGAATAGGATAAATAAGCAAAATTCAGAAGCAAACTACTCTAGCATTAAATAAACTCAAGAACATAAATTACTAGGTGAAAAACTCATTATTCAACAAAAACTGGCAGAAAAATTGAAAACTAACTTATTGGTATGTATGTTTAAACCAGCATCTCATACTACATACCCTGTAAAGCTGCAAATAGATATGACCCAAAAGTAAAGATCACATCTTCTGTCAGAAGAAAATAGAAAAAAATTATCCCCTTTCATAATTAGGGTTATGGTGTTAATTTAAAACCTCATAAGGGGGGCAGCTAGGTGGTACAGTGGATAGAACATCATCCCTGAAGTCAGGAAAACCTTAGTTCAAATCTAGGTCCAGACACTTAACACATCCTAGCTGTGTGACCTTGGGCAAGTCACTTAATCCCAAATGCCTCAGGGGGGAAAAAAACCCACCTCATAAGGGATAGAAGAAATCATAAAATACATAACACAAAACCTCAATTATGCTTTTGTACAAATATATTGATCAGCATAAGAAATCAAACTTTGATGAAAAGCAGGGGGAAAAAAAAAGCTTTGCATCAACTTCTGATAAAATGTCAATTAAAATTTGTCAATTCTCTATAATGGCTCAAGAGCCATTCCCCAAATAGGCAAGTGGTCAAAGGATGAACAATTTTCCAAAGAAAAAAATGCAAACTATCAATAGCCACATGAAGAAGTATCAACTAAAAACAAGTTATAAAGTTTCATTTTTATGAATTTTATGGATGTGAGATGATAAAAAGAAGGGAATGATTAATGTTCAAAGTATGTTTTGGGAAGACCCACAATGTTGAGGAAGCAATGAACTTGTCCAACCACTTTAGAAAACAACTTGGGATTATGGTAGAAAAGTCACCAAATTACACATACACTTGGAATGAGCATATATGCAAAGGAGGTCTCCCTACTCTCCCCCAAGATAAATACAAAAAATATATAGGAATAGTGACAATTTTGTTTTAACTGATGTAGGATGAAGTGATCAGGGTCATAAGAACAGAAAACAACCCAAGAAGGTGGCTGAACTCAATTAAAATTCTGGTTCCAGAAGAGAACTGAAATATGCTTCTCTTTTCTTGGTAAGGTGGTGGGGCTATAGAAAGCACACTAGTAAGAACTATAGTAAACAAGATGTGATAGCTGGGTCAGGATAGCTCTGCTGAACTTTTTTTGGGTGGGGCATAAATGAGGACTGTGTGTGCATGGAGGGATGTATTGAGAAGAGATCGAATATAAGAAAATAAAATGCAGTAATAAATCTTCAAAAACCAATAATAAAAGGGAAATACAAAATAAATAAAATGGGGTATATATGTATTTACTACATATATATACTAAATAATCAAGTCACTTCCAGCTCTAATGTCTTCCCATGATAAGATAAAAGAAAACTAAGAACCAGTGTTTATCAAAGCAAAAGGTGGCCAGGCCAGGACAATGGTGAACAAGCCAGAGGTGCCCACAAGCGCAGGATGTTCTCACTACTTGAACTTGAGGAATATCAGATTGTGGAGCTGCTCCATAAGAGGGAACACTTTTTTGGGGGGGAGGTAGGGAGAGGGAGCTGTATAGATAAGGTTTATAAACATTTCTTTCAATGTTAAGTAAACATTAATTCTGTTTTAGATGGGATTTTTAACAAATGTCAAATAAAAAGGATCATATTCATGAGTGGAAAATGCTAATTAAAAGAAGGAAAGCAAGAGATGTTTCAAATGTAAAATGTATGAAAATAGATATTTTGAACTAAGACATTTCTGTAGTTCATAGTGTCAAGGATTCTGAAGACCACAAGCTGAAAGATTAGCTATAACCAAATATTTAAAAAAAAAATCTGGTCATAGGCTTTTTGAAAAATTGGAAAACAAAAGAAAAAAACATACATTTGGGATTCAAAAAGTTTTAAATAATAATGTTTCTTTTGCTAAAGCACAAATGTAATAGATTCCTTTGTTTATGACTTACTATTTAAAAAATTTTAGAAGTGAAAAGACAAGTCACATTACATTCATTTCAGTTTGTCAGGAAAAGAAAGTGACCAATTAAATAACATGCAACTATCATTTATTAAATGCTTACTATGTATTAAGGTATTTAATAAAACATGGTCAACTTTTAATCTACTTGTAATGAGAGTTGGGGCTATCTGAATCACAGAATTTGGAGTTGGAGGCATCTCACAGACCATCCATATTCAGAAGCATCTGGAGAGAAACAAGTCGAGGGCTAGAAGGTGCCTCACAGACCAAGCAGATCAACTTTCTCACTTTACAGATAGGGAAACTGAGGCCCAAGAAAATTTAATAGTAACAATTACTTCTCAGGACTGCTATAAAGAAAAATATATTTGTAAAGAGCTTTGCAAGCCTCAAAATACTACATAAATGCTATGTGAAGATCCAGTTAAAGTTGGATTACATGAAGTTTTAGTGTACATAGGCAGTACTGCGCTAAAGGATATCCTTTAGTTCTAATTCAGCAGTATTTGAGCAGACTCAAAAAGGTAGAATTCAGGGCTAGAATTTTAAAATGGATGAGAGGAGACAGGATCAGAGACTAGAGAATTGGTAACAGAGCAGAGTTGAACTGGAAAACTATGGGGTCAATATTGGAAAGGAGTGAAGACAGACTGGGGCAATAGCCTAATAAAGTGAAGTCTGAGAGAAGTCATGTTGGCTGTAGATAACTGTTTTATGAAACAGATAAGATTTGAATCAGATGTTGAATGATAGGCAGACAGCTGCTTGGTATTTAGAGAGGTTAAGCGACTTCCTCATAGCTATTATGTGGTACAAATGGGATCTGAAACTTTTTGACTCAATTATCCAGACAAGTAAGTTCTTCAAAATTATCTTTGGACTTGTCTTTTCCTTTCCATTTCTACTACAGCCATCACAATCCAGGTTTAGACTGTTCTTTATGTGACCAAATTACAGAGCCCCACCTTCTTTGCATTACTGACAACCTTCATAAATCCCTTTGTGAGAATCACCATTTTTGGAACCACACTTTAGACAGTAACCAAGTTCCTTTTGCCCTTTTCTTAACACCTTGGATCTCTGAGCCAGGATTATTTCTTATCTTAATTTGGTATCTTTTAGAGTATTTGGCTTTATATATAGCAGGTCCTCAAATAAACGTGTGGTAGAAGAAGGAAGATGACCTTTAGTGCTATAGAGTATAAACCACAGAACCAAGAGAGATTGGAGAAGCTTAGAGTTTAGTTGAAAGAGCACCAGGAAACTTGAGTTCAAAATCTACCTCTTCCACTTACCAACTGGGTGATTTGGGGCAAGTCATTTTATAAAAGTCACTTCTTATTGTTGTGCCTCAGCTTCCTCATTTGTAAAATAAGTAAACTTAAACAATATGAGCTCTAATTTCTTTTCTTTGCTCTGAATCATATGAGCCTGTAGATAAATACAATTATATTTTTCACATAAAATTCTTTATTTGTAATTTAAAGACCTAAGTATTTCTTTCTAGGTCTGGGGAATAAAAAATATTTTCATTTCCAGGTCCTCTCAATCTTTTTGGATAAATGGGCATTTGTTTCTACTATTAAACTGCACCTCAAAGGGCTGGCTCAGAAATTCATATTTGAATGGAGAAAAGCTTTGGGTTGTTTTAAAAAAAATGCTTTTTAATATGATAGCTTTGGTCACCTATTTTTGCAAAAGAGATACATAAAGAACTAGGAATAAATATGGCAAGATGAATTTTCTTAAAATCCTATTATTCTGTGCCAAAGAACCTTTGTAGTCTTCTAGCTTAGCACTACAATTTTATAGATGGGGAACTGAGGCCCAGAGAGTTGGACTGACTTAGCTAAGGTTATAGAATGTAGGTACCCTGACTCTGAATACCAGAATCTCTCTTCTGTGGTGTCCTGTTTAAATGGCTCCAATTTGTAAAAAGCTGAGGAGTTAAAGTATTATTGTCTACATAAGTCCTTTCCTGTTACCTTTCCTTCTAACACTGGCACAGTTACTGGATAGAGGGATGGTCTTGGAGACACAAAGACCTGAGATCAAGACTGCCTTTATCACATACTAGCTGTCACTTAATCTCTCAGTGCTTGAAGCAACTAAGACTTGAAGTTGCAGAGAAAGGCCAACCTGTATCAGTAAAGGTGTTTTTCCATCTGGGAGCTTCCTTACCAATGAAAGTCCAACCCCAATCCCTATCCTATCCCAAGATTTGCACAGAGTTATTTACACAGATACACAGACACTCACACACATACTTCCTGATAAAACAGGGGCTCTTTCAGGGTAAGATAGGGTCTATCATTTTTGTCTTTACTATACTAGGAACTAGCCAGTGAAGCCAGCATCCTGGAGAATATGCTTGTTGATTTACAAACATGCCCTGAACCTCTGTAGTTCAGGTTTTAAATTGTTCACTTTCATTTAGCTAATTGTATTAAATAATGAAAATCTGTTTCTTTCATTATTGCAATTTCCAAGAAAGAAAAGTAGGTTAACATTTTCTGAAGTTAAAAACTACATGAAAAACAGGTTAAAATGGTAAACTAACAAATTCAGCATATTTTTCAGTCATCAATTGTTGAATTTGTGCATGCTGTTTATTTTCCAATCAAAAATACAATTAAAGGGTTCCCAAGTTCCTACTTTCCCTACATCAATAATTCACCTATTCAAGAACAAATAAAGGACAAAGTTATCTGAATCCTGGGGTAATGGGAAATTTAAAGAGGTAGTTAAAAAACAAAACAAAACAAAACAAAAAAAAACAAAACAAAAAAAACCCTACATGAAGATTGAAGCCTATCTGAATATAAACACTTCCAAATCACCCAAGATAGGAGAACTAAAAGGCTCATCAATATTGGACTAGAAATAACCCTGAGCATTCAAACCTGTTCTCCCTGAACATACTTCATTTCTTATCAGCTTGATGTCTATGCATTCAGAAAGAGTTAAAAGGGCACTGACAAGGTTGAATTGTGGGTATGATACTGTATTTAGCTAGTTTACTATTAGTGATAGTTATTTTTGTTATTTGAGAGTGGGGTGGATCAAAGCCAGTAGATACCATAGTAGAATGAGCCTTGGATGAAGATGGAGGACCTGTATTCAAGTTCCAGCTCAGCTGATTACTACCTGATTTTCAGCAAGTCTTTTGGCTTCTGAATCCCACATAGCAGGATGCCCAACAATGCAGCAAAAGCAGATCACAAGGAGAACCAGAACCACATGGATGCTGACTACCTCTTCCTCTTAATCCAAAGCCATGCTTCATTCTAATCCTTGAATTCATTGCCCCTTCTATCCAACAGTTACTTGTTGAAGACATTCCTTAGAAAAGGAGGGAGTCACCAACTACATTCCTTTTGGAAAAATGGTGAACCTTTGGACCTTACTGTTTGCCCTGCTTGTCTTGCTATCTGCAGTATCAGTGTGCTCTTTGGCTTCCTTCTCTTCCCCCAAATTACCACATGATCTCCTATTACATGCTAAGGAATACCATCTTCCTTGCTACAGAGGACAAGCTAGGTACAAACAGGTCTTTCTATCTACTCTCCAGCTAAATCCTACAATTTGTGTTGTCTTCTCTAATTAGAATATGAGCGCCTTGGAAAAAATGACTGACTTTCTATTATTTCTATCTCCAATGCCTGGTTTAATAAGAGCTTAAATAAATGTTTTTTTCCATTCCATGACTCAGTTTCCTTATCTTTAAAATCAGATGGGGTGAAGGGAAATAAGAATTTATAAAAGCAGTATCTATTAAGTGTTAGATACTGTGATAAGCACTTTTATTATCTCATCTGATCTTCACAACAACCCTGTGAGGTAGGCATAATTATTATCTTTATTCTACAGTTGAGGAAACCGAGGCAAACAGATATCAAAGAACTTGTCCATCTTTTCAACAATGAGGTGATTCAGGCAAATTCCAATAGACTTGTGATGGAGCCATCTGCATCCAGAAAGAGGACTATAGGGATTGAATATGGATTATGACACAGTATTTTCACCTTTTGTTTGCTTGCTTTTTTTTCTTTTTTGATCTGATTTTTCTTTGTAGTATGATAAATGTGGGAAGATATTTAGAGGAATTGCACATGTTTAACCTAAAAGTGGATTACTTGCTGATTAGGGAAGGGCACGAGGGAAAGGGATGGAGAAAAATTTCAAATACTAAGTTTTGCAATAGTGAATATTGAAAACTATTTTTGCATGTATTTCAAAAATAAAAAGCTATTATTAAACAAAACAAAACAAAAAAACAACTTTCCCAGAGTCACATACCTAGTAAATATTTAAAATCAAATTTCAACTCAGGTCTTTCTGACTCCAGGTACAGCACTATCCATGCTGCACAGCTGCCTCCAAAGATAAGATGACTTAGGATGTTTCTTTCATTTCTAAAGTTACCCTTCAAGTATGCTCCTACCTAATCATTACACAACTTTGAATGAAGTGAAATTCTGAACTGGAATTAAAATAGCATTTCCCCATAAAATTAATGTTACTTTGGCATAGTTGAAACAGTACTTAATCTGAGTATTTAAATTATGGGTAAAACTAAATTTTATAACATAGTCTGATAACTTACTCACCATTAATCACAATTTCTGGACAAATAATCAGTTTCAAATGGTAAATAACTTCATAAAGTTGGGGATGGATTATTATTGACAAGGCTAAGTGGCAGACATCTTAGACAAGATCAGGAAGGCTAAGCAACCACAAAAAGACAGATCACTAAGAGCTGGATGTGAAAACATTCAAAATTAACAGATCATGGTATTGAACTACCAAGAATTTGCTCGAGGAATGTAAACAATGCTGAAGGTTTTCTGAAAAATCATTCAGTCCATGACACACTCAAAGTGAACTCTGAATAAGCAGGACATCTTCATTTGAGAATCCATTATAGGTAGAAGCTATTTGAAATTTAAAAATAATAAATAATAAATCAGCTAACAATCTAACCAAAATACACACGAGAGAATCACATATGCAGAGTGGGAATAATGAAGCTGAGAAGTCTTGCCTGGGGAATTAGGAACCCCAAACTGTATGTTGTTCCAATTCTTCAATTGAACTAGTTTTATGTTGTTCTGGGGCAGCTAGGGGATAAAGCCCTCGGCCCAGAATCAAGAAGACCTGAGTTAAAATGCAGCTAAAAATATTAATAGTCATGTTATCCTGGGAAAGTCACTTAACTCTGTTTTGTCACAATTTCCTCATCTGTAAAATGAGCTGGAGATGGCAAACCACTCCAGTATCTTTTCCAAGAAAATCCTAAATAGGGTCATGAAGAATTGGACACAAATGAAAATGACTGAACAACAACAATTGTTCTAGGTCTACTGAAATTGTTCTTTTTCTTTAAGATCTGCTTCAGATGCCTTCTCCTTCATGAAGTATTGTTTGACCCATTTTTTCTTATTCCTTCTCCTATGTTCCTCCAACATCAAGATAACTATTTCCTTCTAAATTTCTCATAATCCTTTGCTGAACCTTTCTTCAAAGTGATGTTATTCTGTCTTTTCTCATAGCTATTTCTATGCAGGTTTCACCTCCCTTCCTCCACCTCAATATTTCAAAGTAAGAGTTGCAGATAAGGTGTTGAGATGCATTGGAAGAAAGACTTTCTTTGTGCCCTATATCAAAGCTTATTAAGCTTTTTCCACTCAGGATCCTTTATGTTTAAGAAATTTTTATGTGACCCTGGTATAAAGGTATATAAGATACAAAATAAACAACTTTTTTTTGTTTGTAAACATTTACAAATACAATAATAAACAACAAATACAAATATTTACTAACAATAAATCATAACTTGACTACTCCCACATTTAGTTATATGACCCAATAAAGGGTCATACGACCCACAGTGTAAGAAACTTTGCCCTATACCAATCCTATCACCATTTTGTGTCTCAGTCCCTGAGGTCTAAGGATGTATTTCATCTTTGTTTTCTCAGTTCCTAGCTGGCTGAGATAGGGCCTTACATCTAGAAAGTGCCTCAAAGTTTGTGGAGTTGACCTGTAATTGCATTCCATATTAAAAAGCTGCTGAAATGTTACAGGAGATAAAAATTTCAGTCCAGTCATGCTCCTGGTTGCTTTTAAAGGTTCAGATGAAAAATTGAAGCACACATAAACCTCTTATTTCTGCATCATTTTCTAATAATAACATGATAAACTCCAAAGTAAGTAACAATAGAAAAGGAAAACCTGGATTGATGCCAAAATGCTCTCATTATCAGAGATAAACAAGAAAAGTCTGATAGCAAATGTTTGTATTTCATACATTTGTGAAAATTATAAAAATAAACAAAAACACACCCACATACAACAGCTTGTTGTCTCCAAAGCACTTTTACCTTAAGATAAGACATTACAGGGAGACTAAATTCACTTGTAATAAATTTCCTCAACATTTTGAATACTTTAAGTATCTTCAGTTTCATTTGTCCTGCACACTGATAACTTTACCACCTGCCAAGAATGAGCAGCCACCATAGCCACAGGGGAGGGAATGGAGCATCTTTAGGAATGATCACATATACAAAGCTCATTAAACTTCAAGTTTCTCCTGCTTTGAGGATCTACTGGAGCTCAGATGTCCATACAACAAAGATGTGAAGAGAGACTTCAATGATTTCATAGAAACCTCATTTAAAAACCTGAATTCCACAGTCTAAGCAAAATCATTAAGTAATGAGGGCACCAATTCATGTGTACTTGTCATGAGCTCTGACAGCACACCTGAGGTCTACAAAGTGTGGCCAAACTGAAGGGCAACCAACTGTTGTGTTTTCTGCTCTACAATAACATGTTTCAGAACAGATCCTAATGACAAGGTTAAATATAACTGGGATTTGATTTCCTCCTGGTCATTTCTCCAAATGATCTGACAGGAAGGTTCTCCAGCTTACTCTTGCAATTCCATGGGCGCAAATATGGACTACCACCTTCCCTCAGGACACAAAAGGCAGGACTATTGTGAAGCCAATTCCCACTGAGGGAACCATAGGGACTTTCTCCTGAACTCCAGTCCCATAAGACTAATTGCCGACTAGATCTCTCTACCTGAAGTCCCATATTTCAACAAGTCCAAAACATTCCTCGTTTCATCCCCAAACACATCTCATCTTCAGACCACCTTGCTGCTCCTGAGGAGGCCATCATTCTCTGAATCACCCACGTTTACCCCTTCTGCCCATGCCACCATCACTACCATCTGTCTCATGTGTTCTGTTCACTCTTCTCTTGCCACTCCGTACCTAGAGCATTGTAGTAGTTTCCTAATTGGCCTTCCTGCTTCTAGTCTCTCCTCTCTCTAATAGAGCTCTCATAAATGATTTCCCACACACTGAAACATTGTTGGTGGAATTGTGAATGGATCCAGCCATTCTGGAGAGCAATTTGGAATCATGCCCAAAAAGTTTTCAAACTGTGCATACCCTTTGACCCAGCAGCATTTCTATTGGGCTTATATCCCAAAGAGATCTTAAAGGAGGGAAAGGGACCCACATGTGCAAGAATGTTTGTGGCAGCCCTTTTTGTAGGGGATAGAAACTGGAAACTGAATGGATGCCCATCAATTGGAGAATGGCTGAATAAATTATGCTATATGAATGTTATGGAATATTATTGTTCTGTAAGAAATGACCAGCAGGATGATTTCAGAGAGGCCCGGAGAGACCGGCATGAACTGATGCTGAGTGAAATCAGCACAACCAGGAGATCATCATACACGACAACAACAAGACTATATGATGATCAATTCTGAAGGACATGGTTCTTTTCAACAATGAGTTGTTTTAAACCAGTTCCAATTGTTCAGTGATGAAAAAAGCCATATACACCCAGAGAAAGGGATCTGAATGTGGACCACAACATAACATTTTCATGCTTTCTATTGCTTGCATTGTTTCCCTTCTCAGATTTTTTTTTCTTGTAGATCTGATTTTTCTTGTACAGCAAGATAACCGTATAAATATGAATACACATATTCGATTTGTAAGTATTTTAACATAATTTCCATGTATTAGACTTCCTGCCATCTAGGGGAGGAGGTGGGGTGAAGGAGGGAAAAATTTGTAACAGAAAGCTTTGCAAGCAATCAATGTTGAAAAAGTATCCATGCATATGTTTTGCAAATAAAAAGCTTTAATAAAAATAATAATAATAATAATAATAATAAAATAAATGGCTTCCCATAGCCTTGAGGATAAAACAAACCATTTTCAGACTTGCCCTCAAAATCTGTCTCTTGATTCCCTTTTCACTCTTATTTCCTGTTAAGCATACATTCTCTGTTGCAGTAATTTAATTGCAATTTAGGCCTAATTAGCCATTCTCAGACATGATTTACTTCCCATTTAGTGCCTTAGCAAAAACTGCCCTTTGCAGGCTCACTCACTCATCCCATTTCTCAGAATGAGAAGGCAGCAGGGTCTGGAGAAAAGCTGCTAGATTAGAAGTTTGAGGATCTGGGTTCAAGTCCCAGGTCCAGGATGATCAGAGGAATAGATCGATCATACAATTTATGAAGCAAATGAACTTAGTAGCACAGTACTTAATAAATACAAAGACCTTCAGTTCCTGAAGTAAGGAATTGCTATTTGACAAAAATTCTTGGGAAAACTGAAAAGCAATCTGGCAGAAATTAGATGCAGACCAAAACTTCACACCACATGCCAACATAAGCTCCAAATAGATAAACAAAATAGATTTAAAAGGCAATCTTACAGACAAATTAGAAAAAGAAGGAATAAATTACTATTTCAAATTTATAGACAAGGGAAGCAAAAGATGGAAAGGATAACAAAATAAAAAGCATAGTTTTGATTAAATTATATTTAAATTTTTTTTTGTAAAAACAAAACCAATGCATCTAAAATTACAGGGGAAATAGTTAACTGGAGGGAAAAAAGCCTTTCTAGCAAGTTTCTCTGATGGATTTCAGAGAGGCCTGGAGAGACTTGCATGAACTGATGCTGAGTGAAATGAGCAGAACCACGATATCATTATACACAGCAACAACAATACTATATGATGATCAATTCTGATGGACATGGCTCTCCTCAGCAATGAGATGTTTCAAACCACTTCCAATTGTTCACTGAAGAAAACCATATACACCCAGAGAGAGGGATGTGAAATGTGGACCACCATATAACATTTTTATTGTTCTCTATTGATGTTTGCTTGCATTGTGTTTCCTTTCCCTGATTTTTATTTCTTGTAGATATGATTTTTTTTGCACAACAATAAATGTGGAAATATGTATACATATATATGATTTGTCAAATATTTTAACATAATTAATATGTAGTGGATATCCTGCCATCTAGGGGAGGGGTGGGGAGTACGGGGGAAAAATTTGTAACAGAAAGCTTTGTAAGGGTTAATGTTGAAGAATTACCCATACATCTGTTTTGCAAATAAAAAGTTTTAATTTAAAAAAAAAAAAAGTTTCTCTGATGGAGGTCATTTCCAAGACACATAATACAGATTCAAATTTATAATAAAAGACATTCCCAAATTGATAGTCAAAGAATATAAATAGGTATCTTTCAACCATCATATGAAAAGTGTTCCAAATTACTAATAATTTAGCTTTTTTTTTTTTTTTTGCTGAGGCAATTGAGGTTAAGTGACTTGCCCAAGGTCACACACCTAGGAAGTATTAAGTGTCTGAGACCAGATTTGAACTCTGGTATTCTTGACTGTCATGGCTGATGCTCTATCAAATTACTAATAATCTAAAAATGTAAATTAAAACATTTCTGGGTTCTTACAGCCAATAGACTGACAAAGTTAACAAAAATGGAAAATGACAAATGTTAGTGGAGACAAAAGAAAATTAATGCACTGTTGGTAGATTTGTGATTTAGCCATTCCATAAAGCAAATTGAAACTATTTCTCAAAGTTACATACTTTTTGACTTTACTAGGCAAATATAACATGGAGAACACAGAAAAGAGGAAAAGTTCTCACAAAGAACTGGAAATTAAGGGAGCACTCATCAGTAGAATGGCTGAACAAATTATTGTTTATGAATATAAAGAAATTATATTGTGATATAAGAAATAAGAAGAAACTGTTTTAGAGAAACCTGGAATACTTTTTTGAATTGATGTGAATCAAATGAGTAAAATGAAAATGATTTATAGAAAAGCAACAAAACTGTAAGAAACAACTTTGAAAGACTTAAAAGCTCTGGTTAACATACTGACCAACCACAATTACAGAAGACCAATGATGAAGTGCCTAGAAAGAGACAATGCATTCAAGTAAAATGAGATATATATTTGTTACAAGAGTTTTGTTTTTCTTTTCATTTTCCACTTGGAGGGAGTAGAGAAAAAAATATATACATATATATTTGTTAACTGAAAATGTTAATTTAAAAAATCTTAGCACTGTTACTTACAACCTATGTGACCTTGGACAAATCACTTCACTTTTCTAATCCTCTGGTAGTTCATCTGTGAAAAGAAAGGGCTGAATGGGTAATCTCAATGGCCTTTTCCAGTTCTAATCTATGATATTATAAGAATTTCTAGCTTCCTTTAAAGTTTAGCTTGGATTTTACTTCTGGAAAAACATTTTTTTGATCCCCATTCTCATTTACCTGAAATTCTTTTGCATTTAAATGATTATATATATATATTATATATAAAATTATAAATCATCTGGATAGCTTTTCATCCTCTAATACTCAAATCTGATGCACATGTATGCTTGTGTATGTTTGCGTGTGTATGTGCCTAAACTTAAATCATCTGTTAATGACAGCAACCATTGTCATTTATAATATAGCTTACCAATTTTTATTGACAATTATACTGGGCATTGTTTTAGATCGATCCTATTTCCTGCCCTGTCCTCCCAATAAGAAAAGGAAAAGAAAAAAAGGAGAAGAAAAAGAAAGGAAAAAGAAAAGGAAAGTTAAAACAAACAAACAAACAAAAAAACAAAACGCAAACCAAAAGTCATTTTAGGAACTTATCAAAAAAGAAACAGTCAACTACTTTTCTATAAGAACTGCTAGTTAAACCATAGCAAACAGAAAAGTCAACAAATATCTTTAAAGAGAATTTTATTTCCTACTTCTATGCATGACTAAACAAAATTAAGTATTTATTGATGATCAAAGAGGCTAAACATTTAACAAAACTAAGAAACATATTTTATGTTCAGTTCAAAAGATAATTCTCTTGCCTTGCCTGAACTAATAGAAAACTGACAGTAGTTCTCAAACCAAGGTAAATCATTTTAACTAATACTTACTAACTCAGTTTCACTATTTAGAGTATTCCTCTTTAGTAGGATTGTCCTGATTTTCTGGGGAAAGTCATCTCTGAAATAATCTACCACTGCTGGCTAAAGAGTCAAATTAAAAACAATACTAAGTAGGAAATCTAATTCAAGTTTGGACAAATTACACTAATTCCATATTTGTTTTCTTATCTTACAAAAAGGTATTAGCATTTACATGGAGAGAAGAATGATGAGTTACAATTATAAATATATATGTATATACATATATTTCCCTTCCAATCAAATTTAATGCACCAAAAAGGCAAGTTTGAGTTAAAGAAATAGTTCTGAGGATACCTGAAGAGTAAATTCCGCTAAATTAAAAGACAAATATTGGGGATGCTGAAACAAATATCCTGGGAGTTTCTTTGATAAATGATACTTTTCATTAAATAACTGGGGACTTATAAATGTGTTTTTATATAAAAGTCAATAGTTTGTGGAAAAAGCATAGCTCAGTAAACTAAACAATGACCTAGGAATCAGAAAGGATTAAAACCTAATATCAACTCTAATACTAACTACAAGGCAAACATGAGTAAAACAATTATCTTGTCAGGGTTTTAGTTTCTTCACTATATTCTACCTTCACAAGAGGGATGTTGTGGTGACACAAGAAATTTAACTCAACTTTCAAACAAAAGAAATATTATATATATAATATATAAATATATATTTGTAATATCATATACTTATGCTAATAATTCATGAGCAAGATAAAGCTGGAAATATATGCATCAAAGCTTAAGTTAAAATGCAATATGATTTTGAATATGAAAAAGACTGGAATCAATAAAATATTCAATAATGACAAATTAAATGGTTCATGGAGGGCTGTTTAATCTAATACATGAATATAGAGAGGAGGAAATGAAGTTCTAGTAGTAATATTATTATAAAAAGGGATGAGACTATGGTAACTGATGAATGGAATAAGCTTCCAGAGACATAGTTAAAAAGACAGGAATAAAAGGATATAGAACTAAGACTTTTGGTTCTTATATGAAAGCATGACCAATGCTATGAAGTAAGTTATTTTTGCTGGAACCATTACCATAGATAAAAGGATATTAGCAACATCAAGGCAAAATAAGGTTTTAATTTGTTAAGTGTATAAATTATGTTTTATTTTTAATATTTATCAACTTAATGATTTCTCTGACTTTTAATACAAAGTACTCAATTCTGAGGGTCATCATTTGTGAAACAATGAAATGCCATCTATTAAGTAAGAGAGGGATTTGAGAAGAAATATCTGTTGGAATGAAATTATCATGGGTGTTCACTGACTTCTAGTTGCCCAAGAAGTTTATATAACTATTGTACAAAAAAGGAGATGTAATATTATAGAGCTCAACCTTGAAATTTTATATTAGTTTATTGCTTTGCACAGGAAAAAGGCAACTACTATTTTTCTTTATTCACAAAAATAAGCTAAAGAAATCAAGATAGAAGAGAAGTTGGAAAAATGTGGTTGCCCTGTCTACAAAATTCATGCCAAGTAGCTTAAAGCCCAGAAAAACCACAATGAATAAACACAGAAATGAAATTCTATCTAAGTTAAATAAAAATCATTCAATCTTTAATTAGAACTTACTTTAAGAAATAAGAGCATGAAGATCTTTATTTAAAAAAAAAAGACTTATGATAATACCTGTATTTTATGTCCATAAACCACAAGGGCAATATGTGTTTCTTTCTGATAGAATATCTGTCATTGACAAGAGGTTTTTCATTCAATTGATTCTTTTCCAAATACTTTTATCAAGTGGATTTTACTTTTGATGAATAACATAAAAATGTTATAATATTTAATATAGCAGAACACAGAAATATCAAGTATTCAATTAACAGACACCTCTGCCAGCAAGTTGGAGAGGTATATAAATTTGCAAAATGTTGAATTTATGATGTGCATTTTGCAGTCCAAGGTCATAACAGAATCAAATAAGATCATTACTCAGTCTAACAAGCTAATACTGATGAGCTTCATTTATATGCCATTATACCAAAATTGTTTCTTAAAATCCTGCTCATCCTTCCACCTAAACTATGCTTATCACCACCTCATTAGGGAGCCAAAAATATTAACAAATTATCTAAATGAATAACTATAAGTAATATAGATTACTCACAAGCTACACTGACATACTAGTCCTTGATTATTTTCAGGACATACTTTTTCTATTATTCTTCTATGCTTCAGGTTAATCAAAATAATGAAACTAAACAAAAGACTTTAAAAAATGTTATCTGTTACTATCTCGGGCATGAAAAAAAATACTAGATTATTCACAACAATTTTAAAGAACAAAAGAGGTCAATATAGTCCATAAAACAAGGGACCTGAACCATTAACTACTAAAATGATGGAGCCCGCTAACTGAATTCAAATGGCTCTATTTTTCTAACCATTATACTAAATTCAGCAGAATTTGTTTTACGCTTCTTTGTAAAAAATTATAAACAAATTCCCAAACTCCTAAGGTTCAAGATATTCTAATTTCTCCAAAGCATTTCCAAATAATAATGCCCCCCCCCAAAAAAAAAGACAGGGATTTCTTCACTGTTAAGACAGAACTTAAGGGAGAATCAACAAGATAATTTGTGAATATATGTGCAAATAGGGAGTAGGGTAGAATCAGAAGGTAAGGAATAAAGGAAGCCTAAAATGGTCCTTTCCTTTTTTGGGCCCCTCAACCCTTCTGTATTCAAATGGGCAGCTCAGGCAGCCAGGTTGCTATGGTGATTCTACACTGATGCAGAAGCTGTCAGAGCAGGCTGCTAAGACTTTAGGTGCAACCAAACAGCAATTCAAAATGATTCTTTTGATAATACTACAAGTACATTAGGAGAACAAGGAATAGTTACCTCTCTGATCTGTGAAGAAGGAAGGAATTTATGGCCAAAGAACTTGAGAACATTATGAAATACAAGATGGATAATTTTAATTATATTAAATTAAAAAGGCTTTGTAGAAACAAAAGCAATGCAGCCAAGATTAAAAGGGAAGCAGAAAACTGGGAAAAAATTTTTACATCCAAGGGTTTTGCTAATGGCTTCATTTCTAAAATATATAGAGAATTGACTCAATTCTACCTGTAGTCAACGAGAGAGCTAGCTTAGTCCTTTATATATGAAGGCAAAATCAGTCCCATCAATTTGGAAACTAATCAATTAGGTGAACCTCTATATAATCTTTTAAAAATTATTTTAAAGATTCCAGTAAAATACCTCTTAAAAGATCTCCACAACATTCTATGTCCTATTCACTGCAGGATTCTCAGTTAAAAGACAAATCCAAAAGGGAAAGTTAATTTCTGCGTATAGTGATGACAACATTATTAGAGATTCGTTTCATCACACAGCTATTTACAATCTATTATAACATCAAGGTAATAATTTTTAATTGGGTTTGTGCTTGAAATTCTGTTAGAAATATTATGTGGGCTTTACAAAACCCCTGACTTGTCAGTATGCTTACCAAAGTGTTTAGTGATATTAAGATTTTATAGTATCCTAATTTTAGAGATCATTTAGTTCAACTCCCAATTTTGCAGATAAGAAAACTTAGGCCTGGGGAAGTAAACTAACAAGGCTAAGTACCAGAGTGGGATTTGAATCTAAATCCCCAAACTACTATTCAAGCGCAGCAGTAATTGCACTGAAGTCTAAGTATCTCTGTAAGGGCACCTTCAAACAAACTATTCTAAATTTCTAAATGGTGCAGGGGAACCCCCTCAAATCCTGGAAACATCAAATAAGAATAAGGTGACAAGGAGGGAAACAGAGGCACAAAGTGTCCAGTAGTAAGACAAAGGACACAGAAAATGGAGAAGGAAGATGACTACCTGGAGAGTGAAAAGACCCAACTTTAATCCTTGAACTAATATCAATTTTTTTTGTGAAACAACTCATTTTATTCTGTCTAGGTGGCCATGCACCAATTTATCTTTTAATGAAAAGGAACATAGGAGGGCAGCTAGGTGGTACAGTAGATAGAGTACCAGCCCTGAAGTCAGGAAGATCTGAGTTCAAATCTGGTCTCAGACACTTAACATTCCCTAGCTGTGTGACCCTGGGCAAGCCACTTCCCCCAATTGCCTCAGCAAAAAGCAAAAAACAAATAAACAAACAAACAAAAAAACATGTAAATTCAAAGCAAAATGAGCAAGTTCTAGTGTTTCTCCCTGGTCAGTATCTATGCCATCCTATATATTGATGGCAGTATTTCCAATTCAACCCTTCAGGTCACAGCAGCTACGGCTTATCAATTAGTTTCTGGTGCAAAAACCCAAACTCTAACCCATCTACAATTTAAAGTTTTTGTAATTATGGAAGAAAGAACACTGGAAAGACTCCTTCCTAACATTGGATTCCCATTCACATAATCACAAGCCTAAGTCAGGCCCTCTTTACCTCTCCTCTTGGCTGCTGCACTAGCTTAGTCATTCAAAGCAATATGAAAGTGGAAATTGCATTTCAAGAGTCAGAGGACTTTTGAGGTAGATCTGACTGTAACCTAAATGGATCCTTGGCAGTTTTTTTACGTTTTACTCCAAGTTCTATCCTTGTAGGTCAAACAGAACATGTCTAAATCCTGAGTCTACAGAGTGGTCCTTAAAATACTTGAGGATCACCAATACATCCAAATTCCTGACAAATTAATCTTCAAGACTTGGAAATAAGAAATCAAAATTTCTAGGAATTCGCAAAACTATACTTACATGTATTAACAATAAGGGACTATAATAAAAAACTGAATCATTTTTCTGAAATAATGTTATACTAAAAGTTTCAGAGGTTTTTTAATGAAAAATAAATGCTATAATGCATGATGTATTATTGATATCAATCAATATATTGGGACAATGATTTAGCAATGAGTTGACTGATTTTTTTTATCTTTTAAAAAACAGTTAATATTCTCTATACTCCTTACTTATTATAATAGCTATCCAAAAGTTTTATTTAAGGAGCAGCTAGATGGCACAGTGGATAGAGCGCCAGCCCTGTAGTCAGAAGGACCTGAGTTCAAATCTGATCTCAGACACTTAACATTCCCTAGCTGTGTGACCCTGGGCAAGTCATTTAACCCCAATTACCTCAGCAAAAAACAAAAACAAAAACAAAAAAGTTTTGTTTAATAAAAAGGAAGTATTAAGTTTAATAGTATTTATAGAAAACTATAATGTATAGTGAATACTTTAAAAATCCAGAGAACATCAGTGAACATTATTGGGTGGATAATATTCAGATCTCCTAGCAAATTTAACAGCATTATACAGAATCATGTGCTAAAATTGCCAATTTAAGGATTTATTTTGCTACCAAAACCTCTTATTTCTTGGAACACCCTTCATAGAATTTGTACAAAATATATTTCATTTATAAACTTTATTACTGTTTATTTTATTTGCAAGAATGACTCAAACATTATACATGAACTAATACTGTGTAAGTAAGCAGAACTATTCACAATAATGACATTATGTTATGATTAACTTTGATAAACTTAATTCTCCTCAGCAATGCAATGATCCAAGACAATTTCAAGGGACTTGTGATGGAAATTGCTGACCAAATCCAGAGATAGAACTATGGAATCTGAATGCAGATCAAAACATACTGTATTCACTTCTTTAAAAATTTCTGTTTTTTTTTTTAACATGACTAATAAGGAAATATGTTTAACATTATTGTACATGTATAACCTATATCATATCACTGCCTTTGGCAGGGGGAATGGGAAAATTTGGAATTCAAAATCTTACGAAGACAATGCTGAAAACTATCTTTATATGTAATTGGGGGAAAATATTATTAAGTAAAAATAAATAAGAATGCCTCAAAATTGCAGTCAATAAGCCAACAAACACACACTTAGTACATGGCAACAATTACAAGCTGGACTAATTAGATCATGATTCCTTTTCTCCTACATGCTCTACTGCTGATTCCTGGAAATAACTTGACTTCAACCTTTGACTCTCTAAGTCAGTGTTTCCTGCTCCTGCTTTCAGTTTAACAGTAGTGGATTTGTTTGAACTAGCAATATCTCTATGCTAACTGTTAGTCTTTAATTCTTGCAGGAGCAGCATAATATTCTTTTCCAATTTCTCAACGGATTTTTCTCAGGATTTGGAAAAATATAAATTTCCAGAGAAATGCTGGAAGGAAATTTCCATATGGAAACACTGAAGACACCTATCATGTTGCCCTCTGAATCTTTTCTTCTCCAGGTTAAACATGGCCAGGGTTCTTTTAATTGCTCTTCCATGACTTCAAGACCATTGACCATCCTACTCTCCATGTTATCAACATCATTCTTAAACCATGGTTCCCATGACTATATATGTTTGAGAAGTACAGAATTTTTACTCTCCTATTCTTGAAAGATATGCCTCTCAATAAAGTCAAAGAAAGAAAAGATTAGCTTTTTTTTTGGCTACTTCATTACACTGTTTAGTCATGGAGTTGGCAGTGCACTAAAAGCTCCAGGTCTTTTCCAGAACAACTGCTAATTATGCCTCTTGTATCTTGATTTTTTTGGGCATTCAAATATAAAACTTAATATTTGTTTCTACTGAACCCCATTCTATCTTCAAATCATGTTCCTTCTGCCTTTGAGCCTTCTATTTTTCCCACCATGCTACTCCAGATCCTCCAGATGCAGATTCTGTTCCTGGATTCTTTCCTCTCCTATTTACTTTATTTTCTGTTCCTGGATTCTTTCCTCTCCTATTTACTTTATTTCTTATCAGATTAACTTTCAAAAAGAACAACAACAAAAAAATCAAAAAATCAATAGTTATATCATATCACTCACCTACTCAAGAAAATGCTATAGCTGTTTTATTTATTTCTTATTGAATTAGGTCCATACCCTGCATTCGGGCATCCTTCCATGATGTCGTCATTTCACCTATGTGACAATATCCCTTCCTCTCCCTCATCATTTACTTTTCCACTTGATAAAACTCATATTCACTGTTCCTTGCACTATCTTAGGGTATAATTCTATTTTCATTATCTTAGTCTACTTCCCTTTCTTAGTCTACTCCCCCTTTATTAATCTTTATATTCTTTCTTCTGTAATGGATTCAATTATTTACTTCATTATTTAGTATTTGAGAAGCAGTGTAAGATCAATGGATACAGAGCCAGTCATGAAGCCAAGAGGATCTTGGGTCAAGTCCTGCTTTTGAAACATGTGAAAGTCACTTAATTTCTCAGTGCTCTAAGATCAAAATGCAGAGAAGCCATGTTGATCTGTGTCAATCTGTGCTAGTAGAGAGTTTCCTCACAAGGAGATCCTTATATTAGTGAAAGCTAAGATCCAATCCCTATCCCTATTTATAAGATATCCCATTTACTCACCTAGTCAGTAAAGGATTAAGGACTATATTTTTGAATGCTCCATAGCACTTCAGTCAAAACTTGAAATACAGCAATAATTAGTGAATTCAGACAGTCATAGTACTTATGCCATACCATGTATTAAGAGCTTTACAAATAAATTTCAATTGACAGTGGATATACAAATAGGGTCCTGAAATCCTGATGCCTGATAATGTACCAACAATATTCAAACATACTTTATATAAATCTATTTATGAATTGCATTAACCAATAAAGTACTATTTCCATTTAAAAACAATTAAAATATATTTCTGCTAGAGCTTTCTTCTAATATACATCAATTTCTTCATCTTTTTGAAGCAACAAAATTTCAAATAAATGAATGGAGGTTTTAAAGGATATACTTAATGAGTCTTACACTTTCGTGTCTCTTCCATCCCCAAATTCCCATATATCTGCTGTTCTGACTTCTGCAAATTTTTTTCCATCCCCAATCAACTATGGCTGGGATAAGTTTTAAGGCATATTTTAATGGTTTGGGAATTAGAAGTGTTAGAGAAGTCTGTGTCTGCTTCCTTCTTTTACTTCTTCCTACCTCTTTCAACAACTCCCAGAAGTAGCTATACCAATTATAATGATGTACTCCACATAATATTATACTTTTACTTTTATTTTCCC
>JAJPUD010001066.1:380225-403357 GCA_023553655.1 Myrmecobius fasciatus
TTCTGAAATTTTGTTTTCTGATGTGGATTAAGCCCTTATAAAATCTATTTTCCTTATGGGGCTTAAAAAGTACTGAAAGATTGGATTTGAGCTTACTCAACCAATTTCTGCATAATTTCTTTTAAAGAATTTGCTCCCTCATCTCCTTAGCTTTATATCTCTGTCTCATTTATTAAAATAGCAATTTGTGAAGGAAGTATTTTTGAACAGAAGCTGTGTCTAATGGTCAAAATTATCCTCTGTTCAAATCCTGTCATATCCCGTCTTCTTCTTTGGGTCTATGACCCTTTCCTTCTCCAACTCTTTTAAATGATAGCCGACCATTTACAAATCCTTTATCTTTAGCCAGGATGCTACCCTATGGAAGCACAATCTCCTTTCATAGAAGGTAGTCTCCTAATGAATTAACATTCCCCAGACTAAATCCAACATGGAATTTCCTTCCATTAAAAAGAATGTAGAATTTCTTCCCTTTATATTTGAAGATCTTTCTTTTAGTCACTTACAATTTTTTTGAGAGGTGGGGGGAGGTCACTTCAAATTGTTAATATAATCACCATGTCTTGGTCTGAAGCGAGCATCCTTTTCAAGCCAATGTCACAACCACCAAGATTATATGTGGATGTGGATTCCCTCAACTCACACTTTGATGTCTATTTAAAAGTTCTGGGTAGCTTTGCTGAATTATTTCTTAAATTATTTTTGGATTTTTCAATTTTACCATTAAAAATTCTAAAGTTCTGACCTATAATTAATAATTTCATTTTGCTTTGAGCCATCTGAATTTATCATTGTTTTTCCGTATTATTTTGGGAATCTACAGGATTCAGAACATCATTAAGTATTAGTTCAATTTTCTTTGTGTTATAAAATTTAAGAGAGCTTAGGAGTCTATGAAGATTCATCCTTTCTTCTAGTTTTAGGATCCTCTGGTGAAATGTTTATGCTCTGGGTTTAATAATCTGTTTTTGTTCCAGTCTTTTAAGAAGTCTTCTTTCTTCTTTGGGATCTCTGGTATTTCTGCCTTGTTTCATTTTGGGTTCTTCTTCCCTTGTTGTTGGGTACATTCCTGAGTCTCAAGAGTACTTATACATTCTTGTGTTAGGAAATAAAAGGTTCACTGGCCTTAATTCCTACCATGAGTCCTGTGGGTAAGGAAGACTGGGCCTAGTTGAGATTCAGTCTCCTTTCTTCCTTACCAGATCTGGTATGAAGCTACCTGCACTGTCATAGTTCTGCTGGCTTCTCTCTCTGTTTTCCCTTTTTCTTTTTTTCCTCAGTGTCTACCAATTGTTGTAGAATACTGGAAAGGTAGGAAAAGAAACAATAAGCAAATAGCTCCAAGCCTTTATATTTACTTGTAATCCTGCTGTGGACATGCAAATAGGCTGTACTGTAGTAGAAGGATGCTGAGTGAAGCTCTTTAAAGAACAGAGTTCTCTGGTGTTAGTTCATTATGGTTTTTAGTTTGTTTGGGTTTTTTCTTTGTCTTATAGAACTGACTGTAATAACTCTATAATTAGCACAATTTCTCTTCTGCAGAGTTGGAACACTGGAGTGATTTGTAGAAAGTAACAAATTTGCAATTCTCTGGTTATGTGATTGTGAAATCAAGTCAGATATCACACATGATAATCACACTGAAGTGTGTGTGTGTGTGTGTGTGTGTGTGTGTGTGTGTGTATGTGTGTGTGTAGTCTAAATCAATATATGACTCACAGAATAACCAAAAATCAGGAGTAGATCTCTGAAATCTTTTTTGGCTCTAATCTTCCAATGTCACTTTACTTCAAGAAGAAAGGCAGTATATTAGTAAGGACTTTCTAACAACAACCCAAACTAATAACATAAAAAGAAAAAACAAAACAAAACAAAAACAACAACAAAAAAAAGCCTGTTTTTCTTTCCTTTACTCATTTACTGCATTTTCTTCCCAAAGCACTTCCTTCAGCTCCTTTGCTATATCTTCTGAAATTATTGTAGTGTGAGCAACTTTCCTGCACTGGACATTGCTAGTCTCAATGTCTAGGAAAGGAGGTTATGCACAATTAGGAGAGGAAGTTCAAAGAGAATGAAAATACATGGAAGTTACTCTATCATGTAAAATGCAGCAGGCATTCAAACATTAAGTGCCAAAGACATTGTGCTAGAATCAATACAAAGATGTGCTCCATGTCCTCAAGGAATTTACAGTGTAGACCTAAAGGAGATAAAATACATATAAAGACATGCAACGACAATTAAAATATACTGAGTACATAACGGCAATGAGAGCAGATGAGAAAAAAGTATGTTCTTTATGAGAGAGGATACAATAGAAGTGCTGGGATGATGGGGCTCTTCTGGTATTGTCTGCCCACTGGCATGATTTCTTTCCACTGCCAAAGCCTCTTACTGGATAACTGGGGGCTGCTCTCCATTCAGTGACTATTCTACATAACATGCTACGTCTGGGCAGTCTTGGATTGACTGACAGGCTTCTCATGGCAAGTAGATAAGTTGAATAAGTGAATACAATAGAGAAGGGAGGAAAGCCAGTCATTTGGAAACTGCCACAAAATACTACTGTGGACATCAAGCACATTTATCAAAGTGCCTAGTGTCCTGTTCACTAATATAGCCTTTCTCTAAAGTTGTCACTCTCGAATTTCATCACACATTGCCTTGCACAATTATTTGTTGCAAATGTATTGTTGCATTTGTATGTATGAATTTTATCTTACCAACCGGATAACAAGTTTCTGAAAGCAAGTACTTATTTTTGTATAGCTGTGATATCATACAAGATGAGATATAAACAAAGGAAATTAAATAAAGATGGTCTTTTATAACTTGTCATTTAAGAAAATGAAAAGAGAAAGCCTCAAAATTAGACAAGTTAAAATTTTTACCAGTAATGATTATGAAGGAAGTTAGCAAATACATTAACGGTATATGTAAATAATTGGCTAGCAGTGCCTCACTATTCTAAAAAGGGGTGTTAGGGATATGCTCAGGTGGTGAAGAAACAGAACATGAAAAGCATACGGCACATACTATGCTAAGTCTGGGAGAGAAATGCATCTTTATATAATAAAAACAAATCTCCAAGTACCTAGCAGTAATCTGCACATATTATTTGCTCAACACTTTGATTTCCTGCTGAATTGCTAACAAAGTAATTAATGCCTAGCAAAAGCATATCTTACACATTGTATTTTAAGTTGCTTAATTATTAGATCACTTAAATGGGGATTTAAGTGCCTGCTCCAGGATTCATTCACATTTCAACCTCAGTTTTCCCATCTGAAAAATGAACATAATATCTACATTATGTACCCTATAGTACTGTTGTGACAAAGACCTTGAAACACAGACATATCTGCTATTTAGTTGAACTTATTCCCTTTTATTCAATTACTTCAATCTGCAAACTGAGAATAATTTCTATTTCCTGCTGAGACAAAACACCTGAAGCTCATTCCAAAGTGTAGGCAATTATAAAAATGTATTAGAGGTACTTTGAAATGTTAGATTCATTCTGACTAGAAATTGTACTATGCTACAATCTGTACAGAAAAATTTCCATAAAATACTACATGGTATGGTCAGTAGAGAGAAATACCTTCTATCCATTTGCTATCTGAGGGAGAAACCTCTAAAAGAGTAATTAGATTTTTCCTGACATAAACAAAAAACACAGGACAAGGCAAAACCCAATTATTCCATATTTAAAGCAATCTTACTTTGGGAAACCTAGATAGTGGTATCTAGAAGCTAACTATAGAAAATAATATATTGAACAGAAATACTCAAAAAGATTCTTTTGGTCCTAAAATCACTTATCAAAGACAACTGCAGAGCAATTTTCTGAAGATAGAAATGTTTTCATTAGAACATAAACTATTACTTGTGGGTAGAGATTGTTTCATTCTAGGTACCTGTTTTCCCTGTGCCTTACCTCAGAGTTTGGCACATAGGATGAAACATAATAACTGTTTGTTGATTGCCTAATATAATAAGATGGAAACTAAAAAAATACTGATTTCTTCAGTGGAGGAAAAACAACACACACTTGTGGCCACAAGTGAACATTAGTAACAAAAGCCAGTCCTGTTTGTAATAAAGGAATCCTGAATACAGTGCCTATTTTTCCAAGTTAAATACTAATCACACATTTTATAATTAACATGAAATAGGCAAAAGGACCATGCTTTTAGTAGCAGATTTCTGATCTTTCATACAGATATATTTTAGAGAAATGAAATGAACCTTGGTCCTTCATCACTACATTCATGAAGTCCCAAAGTGTGTAGCTTCTTCCAAAGTGGAAGAGTAAACTTTAGAGCATAGCTCAGCTACAGATAGGTAGGCTCACCCTCAAAGGGTAAAGGCCTGTCACCAGATGATTTTTCCTGTGGCCACACCAATTCCTGAACTCCTCTCTCAAAGTACAGAACCAGTTTATACAGGAAAAAAAAAATGTTGTAATCTTCGGAGCAGCAGGGCATAGCCCCACCTGTGTAGTCACAGATCTTTTTTTTAAGCCCAGAAAAAATACACCGAATTAAAAGGCTCAATTCTGTTGATGAAAGAGTAGAATGGGGTATGAAAGGATCAAAGGAAAAAAATATACATGGTAATTTTGTTTTATATTTGAAAGGCATACTAAGTTATGGATAGTTTCATGTGCAATCATCTTTTTATTATGCTATTATAAGAAATTCTTGTTTTATTATATAAATTAAAAATAAAATTTAATAATGAAAAAAGAACACAGAGAATGAATTGAGAAGTGACACAATTCATGGTTCATAGTCACTGAATGGCTTGTTGGCTGGTTGGCTTGTTGCTGTCCTTCGTACTCAAAGAACATCACTTTGTTAAGAGTCCTAGTTACAGTATGTTTGACTGTGGCTGATCAGACTAATATGAGTTCGGAATACTCTGCCACAGATCGGACACAAATGGACCCAATGAACCTTTGGGAAAGCTTTCTCTAATTTTGCACATCTTATTGTTTCTTTTGGGATAATTCAATTCTGCTTTGCTTATAAAGCACAGTCCCTTCTCTGATGAGGGCACACCATGCTGGGTCATCCTGTGCCAGTGTCTCCCATGTCATACATTTGAAGTTCTTAAGAGAAACCTCAAGAGTGTTCTTGTATCATTTTTTCTGACCATCTTTATACAACTAGGTACAAAGAAAATATATCTAAGGATAACCTTTAGATGGCAAGAACTAACATTAAGAGGGACTTCCCTTAGACAGTAATTTTATTTGACACTTGAAGGAAATCAGAAAATGGATATGAAAAGCAAAAGAATTTTAGACATGGGAGACAACCAAGTGAAAACTTCTGAAGTTTAGAGATGGAGTGAGGGAAGGAAGATAGAAGAAGACTGGAAAGGAAGGAGGGGCACAAGCTAGGAAGGGCTCTGAATGCTAAAGAATTCTAACTTTGATCCAGGAGTGAAAAGGGAGCAACTAGGGTTGACTGAAAGGGAAAGGGAGCTGGGAATCGCCACTGCACTTTAGGAAGGCTGATTTGTTAGTTATGTGGAATATGTGCCAGAGAGGGGGGAGACTTCAGGAAAAAGTCCCATTAGTATGCTCCTACAATAGGGTTTATGGGTCCTGCATCAGAAGAGGGAAGGGTATGTACATGGAAGAGATCTTACAGGACCTTGGTAGCAGACTGAATATGAGGATTGAGAGTGGGGGGTCCTTATGTGACAGGAAAGATAGTGTTGCCTTCTATGGTAATGAAGTTTGGAGGGGCCATAGTGTTTAGGGAGAAAAATAATAAGTTAAGTAACTAGATTTGTCCATGACACTGTTAACCTCGGACAACACATTCCCATGCTACTAAGCCACAAAATGCCTCAAATGCAATGAAGTGTTTTCAACTGAAAACTACACAGGGACAAAATAATTTAAGCAGTCATTTAATTCCAATTTTCAAATTTGTACTTGCATTCTACTCAAAATAGAGATATAGATAAATCTAAGATCCTAGTGAACAAGGGCTCAAGTTATTTTTCTATCTTCCTGTACTTCACTGCGAAACTCTCCACACAGTAGGTATTAAATGAATGTTTGCAGGATTTGAACACCTGATTTCTCCCACTTCAGTGAATTTCCAGTTGTTGAAAAACAATGTAATTATTCCTTTCAAATTTAAGATTAGGAAAGAGGAAATTACAGATATCTCAAGAATGAAAGAACAAGTCTCATTAATCTGGGGAACTTTTTGTTCAGGAGAATTGAAGTCTGTTATTCAGGCAGGTTTGCAGTTAAAACTTTCCAATGTTATCTAACCAATACTTGTTAGGATAATTATTTTTGTAATGAGGACCTTATCTTGCGGTGTGACTGTCCTAGCTTTGCTTCTTGCCCTTCCAGTCTGGTTTCAGGTATTTTTATTCTAGGTCTCCAGGTTTGGTCTAGGTACTTTGTTATTATCACAATGTTAGCTACTGAAGGTAGTAATTCTGAAATTCATCAACACTGTTTCTCAGTCAACAGGATGATTTCAAAAAGGCCTGGAGAGACTTACTTGAACTAATTCTAAGTGAAATGAGAACTATGAGAACACTGTACAAAGAAACAATAAAATATGCGACAATCAATTCTGATAGATGTGGCTCTTCAACAATGAGGTGATTCAAGCTAGTACCGATGGTCTTATGATGGAGATAGCCACCTACACCCAGCGAGAGGACTGTGGGAACTGAGTGTGGCTCCCAACATGGTATTTTCACTTCTGTTGTTGTGTGCTTATTTTTTTTTTCTTTTTGATCTGATTTTTCCTGTGCAGCATGGTAACTGGAAATATGTATAGAAGAATTGCACATTTTTAACATAAATTGGATTAGTTGCTGTCTAAAGAGAGGGGGTAGGAATAAGGGAGGGAGAAAAAATCTGGAACATGGGGTTTTGCAGGGGTGAATGTTGAAAACTGTGCATATATTTTGAAAATAAAAAGCTTAAAAAAAAAAAGACTAAGTTTGTTCCTTTTCAGGGATGTCATATGTGAAGAGTATGAGAAGTTAGGTTTCTAAAGATTGTCAAAACAGAAGGGAGAGATTGTTGAAATATCTTAAGATATTTCCAATCAGTCATGTGAGTCAGGGAACTGGCTAAACAACAATGTTCCTAACAAAGTCAATGACAAGGACACAAGCCTTCTGACACATGGAATGGAAGGATAAAGAGGATTATAAATCTGACCAATTGCAACTAACTTTTGACCATAAATCTGACCAATCTGAACCTTTAAGGGAGGGGCAAGGAACTGAACTAACAGCATTAACTTACTCCTATTCAGTATTTGGTGAGTATCTTACCCAAGAGCATACTCACTTCTCTTAGAATCACTAAATAAAGGATTCTTCTCTCACTTTAAAATAATACTAGTTGTAATACTACTCCTGGACTAGTTTGCAACTAGGGAAGCAGTGGACAGCAGCTCCTCATCATGGCTTTACTCCCCAACTCTTCTGAGTTCCACATACTCTTTTGATAACACATAGAATTTTAAAATTGGAAAAGATGTTAGTTCATAATACTCTAACTTAATACCCTTGGCAAATTCCCTTTTGCACTATGTCAGACAAATGACATTCCTTCTTTGGAGAACAACTTTTCTCAGGTCTTCCAAACTTAATACGCCTCAGAAATCCTTCAGGAATACCTCAGCCTTTTTAAATATGGGTAGTACTGATTCTCACTGATTTTGTATTAATCTGTTTGGCTCCCACGATATCATTAAATGAGCCAATTTAACAATGGACTTTAGAGGAATTAGTCTGGTTTAAATTATAATGAATATACTTCACAAGGTGGTATGATCAAATCAACCTGAGCCAGCCCCACAAATACCTCAATTTATTAAACTCCAGTAGCTCCATAAACTCTTCCAGGCAAAATTCTCTGGCATTCAAAACTCTTAATCTAAACTCAGCCCTTCACAACTTTCTAGTCTATTTACAGCTAATATCACCCTCTTCCCCTTTTCTGCTCCACCAAGTATTCTTCCATCCAGTGACTGGTTTCCTGGCTGTTCCAAAAATAAAGCATTCCATTTCTTGATTCTTGGTATTTTCTCTGGTTGTCCCCAGAGCCTAGAATGCTTTTCTTCCTCAATTCTGCCTACTAACTTTTCTGACTTCTTTTAAGTTCCAGCTAAAATCTTATCTCCTGGGGCAGCTGGGTGGCCCAGTGGATAGAGTACCAAACTAAAGTCAGGAGGACTAGAGTTTAAATCTGGCCTCAGACACTTAGTTATGTGACCCTGGGCAAGTCACTTAATCTTAACTGCCTCAGCAAAAAACCAAAAACAAACCAAAAAAACCACTCATCTCCTACAAGAAACTTTTCCCAATCCTTTTTAATTGTGATTCTCTCAGTTATTGCCTATTGTGAGAAATAACTCCATTGGACTTGGCAAAGTTAAAATTCTTTAATTAGACAACTGCAGAGATGGGTAGCCTTTGGAATAGGAACCCTTGGAATCCATACTTGTCTTTTTTATGCCCAAAATGCAAGTTCCTTCCTTGATGCTCTATTGGCTAAATATCAAAGGTCTCAACCTATTAAGAGTGTGTATCTGAATAACACTACTTCTCCCTTGCACTTTATTTGAATGTAATTTGGTTCTTCCCCTGATTTCCTATTGGCTGAGAATAATCCTATCTGAAGAGCCTAATCCCCACACTGGAGTCTAAATCTCCTCCTTAGATCACATAATTATATCTGATCCCAACATGTGTTATATTACATAGTATTTCTTATTCTAAATCTCCACCCTTGATCTCCTTTTGTTATTTTTTTATTTCCTTGTTCCCAGTTCTAGCCTCCATTTCTTAGGTTTCAATTTTATTTTTCTAATTTAAATTTCTTTTAACTGTATTCCTCTAATTTAACTTTCATAACTCTGTGGAATCTAAACCTCCATCAAATTTTCACACTATTTAGTCTATATACAGTTTTGTTTGCATGTTGCCTAGCCTATTGAGATTGTTAAGTCCCTTGACCTTTGCCTCTTTTTGTACTTCCAGTGCTTAGCATGGAACATAGTAGGCACTTAATAAATGCATAATGACTGATTGGTCCCAAGTATCAAGTGAGATAGATCTATAAAGTGTTCAGCAAATCTTAAATAGCTTTACAAATGTTAGCTTTTATTACTGTAGTTGATACTGTCATGATCCCAACTCTGAAATCTTTATTTTAAACTGTCAGGAAAATATATAACCAAGAAGTCTAGATAGGTAGAGGCGATGAGGTCCTGGGAAACTAGCTGGGCTTGGCAAAGAAAGTCAGAATTACTGAGATTATAATACTACCTGAGGCAAGTAGGAAAGGGCACTGATGGGAATCAGTCCAGCCTTATAGTCCCATCCTTGTAGAAGTTTTTGGGAAATCCCACCTTATTGTAGCCAATCAGAAAGCCAAGTTATGACGCCAAACCCAAGGTTAAATTTCCCCTATAAATCCATTCATGGCCTAAACCAACTTTGTTTAATTCCTTTTAGGGATTAACCAGCCATGCTCAGCCTCATGGTGTCTCCTCATTCTCTCCCCCATGCCTCACAGTATCTTTCTCTTCATAGCTAAATTTTTTTAGGGTACTAAATCATTTTTGGGGTTAACCCACCAATCAATCCCCTTTACTTGCTAACCCCCTTTGGTGCTAGTCTTCTAAACTCTTCTATACAGATTTAGCCTGCCTCTTAATGGCATACTTCCTCATGGTATATTCCCTATCTCCTGGTTAACTGTGAGTTCCACTGGGGAATTTGTTTTTATTATCAGTGTTAACTGTTAAAACCTCTTTCCTTGATAATTTTATGTTCTCCTAAATCTATTTCATATTTACCACTTCCTGGTGTATAATTTACCTCTTCATTTTTTCCATAATCTCTTCTAGTAAATAAAGGTACCTTTTGGCAAAGAAAATGCCATTGTGAATTCTTCACATGTGCCTTGTACCTCATATTTCAAAATAGGAATGGCTACCCCAAGTTTACCATTTGGTGCTAAACATCATCAAAGGGAATGTTTTTCCACAATGTTTCATTCACATTGAGAGGCAAATATATAAAATTTAAAAAGAAAGTAAAACTAGGGTGCCATTTCTGATACCTATATTGGTACCATACTATCAAAGTTGAAGGATACATCCTTCCTGTCTCTTAATCACTAGGACATAAAAACAGACAGCATGTATCACTATTGGTACAAACCACACTGTTAATGTCGCTCAACTATTTTTAGAGTATTTGGGGGGAAAGAGGGAGGGAAGACAGACTGTTTGGACGTTTGTTGGTGACCTGAGTAAAAACAAAATGGACTGATATACTTTTAAATAAATTTTCCAAAATAGACTTAATATGGAAAAAAAAATCTGTCCTTCCAATTAAAGAACCTGTGTTATTTGCAGGAGATTTCATAAAACTGCTACTATGATGAAATGAGATAATACATGTAAGAGGAAGTTCCATTGTGAAGTAGAAAGAGGACTGGCTTTGGTGTCAGGCTATAGCATGGCCAATACTAATTCCGTGATACAAGAATGACTCTCTCTCTTTAAGGCTTAGGTTTCTTATCAGTAAAATGGAGAAATCTATATTACTTTGGCCTCAATTATGAGAGAAATGATTATTTCTCTCTTACATTAATAACAAATTATTGACTAAAGTTTTTCCCCTTTTCTACTTCCTCATTCAGAAATCAGCCCCTGTGAGTTATTCAGGAGGCCTTTGAAATGTAGGGATGTTAATGAGAGGAAAAACTGAGATGTGTTGAGAAATGACAAAATTTTAGTTTAGGTGAATTGATGGATTTTGGCCTACTGTATTTTAATCAGATAAATCAGATTTGTTTACCCTAGATGGGGTGATATGGATATAAATATACCTCTTTGAACAAGACTGGATGATCAGAGTCATATCCTCCAGTCCCTCATTAGAATAATCCCATCTCTCATCTTTCTCATTAATTGTTAGCCAGAATTGACTACCACCCTCACAAATATCTATTCTTCCAAGGGCATATAAATTTGAGTGGGTTCCATAAGGAGTCTTTTTTGGCATTTGAGAATGTCACTGACCCCTTTTGTTAATTAATTATTGCATGGTTAATAAAATAATTACAGAAATGATCTCTCTTGAACTTTTTATACATCACAGTTATCATTAGGTCCAATGCAATAATATTTATGAAGAGTTACATACAAGTTTTCATTATTTAAATAAGCTTCACATGGACCTTTTGCCACACTTTTGCTTCAATTTCTTATTTCAATTACTTATTTCAAGTAATTCTCAGGGAACAAATTGTTTCATGTAGCTCAGCTGAACTTATAAGCACAATTTTTTAAAAAGTTTTTAATAGATATCTTTTGAAAACAGATTACAAGGAGCACCAGCCCTGAAATCAAGAGGACCTGAGTTCAAATCTGGTCTCAGATACTTAACACGTCCTACCTGTGTGACCCTGGGCAAGTCACTTAACTCCAATTGCCTCAGAAAAAGAAAAAAGAAAAGAAAAAGAAAAAATAAGAGAAAAGAAAGAAAATGGATTACAAGCTATCCAATCATTTAAAATAAGATATACTGAATACAACTTAACCACTGCTTAATAATTCTATGCCAGTAGTACATTTAATATAGCTATAATAGAAGACAGCTAAAAGATTTCAGGCTTGACTAAGTTTAAGTACAATTTTCTTCTTTGCATACGATAAGTATATCTACCTTTTCTCCCCTCTCTTTTGCCACTTTAAATCCTGTATCCCCCTTATAGCATGCATATCTTAATACTACTTTCTCCCCACTAGACTGTAAACTTCTTGAAGGTAAGAGTTGTTTTTAGACTCTGTAATGTGATACCTAGAAGAGTACTCTGCATTTAAACACTAACATAAGTTGGACTGAAAATGTCAATGTATATTAGATTCTTTTAACCTAGTCTAACCTAGATTGATAAGAATATCTTATCAAGTAAGAATAAGTAATATTCTCAGCCATATCTTTGGCTGCTTAGGATCTGATCCTTAGTTTTCAGATGATCTTTGGAAAAAAGCATTTCAGATAAAGAAAGTATTGTTGTTAGTTTAGAAAGTTTAATTTTAATTGTGAACTTCCAGAAATTATTAAAATACAACTTTGTTTTAATTTTACTTCAGTAAAAAGAAACAGAATATTGTCTCTTCCAAAGAAAGGCTTAGAAATTATATAATTAAAAAGACAGGAGACAGTAATCAGATACCAACTGATTCAAAATATTTTAATCTAAAAAATAATTTGTAAACTTAATGAACATAATCTATATAAACACCAGAAGTGGGAAATTATGAAGCTTCACAAAAAAGGCATTTGATTACAGTACTCTAAACACTGCAAGATCACTTCCATTATCTTCCTAATAATAGTTATCTGTGTTCGTGCGGGAAAAAAAAAAAAAATCAATGTTAGGCTTTTCAATTTGATTAAACCTGAACATGAGCTGTTTAAAAGAAAAGCTCTCCTCTCTATATTGGCAGGATATGCTGGCAGGTTAGATTAAGCCTCCTCCTTTCACCAGCTTTAGTGAACACATGTGAAGATATGCAGTTTATGGTTAGCATTGCAAAGCTGCAAAAAAAGACTGTCAGTCCTCAGTGACAATAGCTTGCAAGTCCACAAGAAAATATTATTGTTCCATTACTTTTTTAAAATTGATTTTTTTTTGTGTAGGTGTCAGTGTGTATCTGTCTGATTTTTTACTTTCTATGCTTTAATTATAGCATTCTTAATATTACTCCTAAATGATTGACACAGAAGAAAGAAGTAAATGAATTATTTGTTTTGTTTCTAAAATAGTTTTATATTATGTCTTTTTATTTTAAAAGTGTTTGGCTATACTATCAATAAATGAATTTCCTTTTACTTATATTGCCCTTGAATGATATTTTTGGGGGGTTATTAATGGTAGATTGGGACTAGGTTAACAACTAAAGCAGAATTCATGAGTAACATGAAAACATGCTGCTGTTAAACAATGAAAAGGGAAGCCAATAAAGATGGCGGACTTGCCAACCTCAGTTAATAACCTAAATAAAACATGTCTCTACTACCATTATTTTCCCATAAGGCAAAGCTTCAATTTTCCCCAAAATAATGATAAGAGTTTCACTCTGAAGAAAGAATTGCATGACCTAAGCAAGGTTCCCTTCAACCCAGACTCTAAACTAAATTACTTAAATAATAAGACATCTAATTATCTAGCATTTAAATAATATTATAAGGTTTACAAAGTACTTTACAAATATTTTCTCATTTTGGTTGTCACAAAGTAGATACTATTATTACTCCAGATTATAAATGAGAAAACTAATGAAGTTAGATCCTAGATTGCCCAGGAATACACAACTAATTAGTGTCTTAAAGCCAGATTTGAACTCAGGTCTTCCTGTAATAATAAAGGAAGCTCATCATCATGAGGATTACTACTGTGGCAGTGATGATGGTGGGCATGGAGCTCATTCCTAATTTTTAGAGGTATGTCATAGACAGTAATAATGCCCAGAGATAAACAGAAGGCTGGATTGATTGGATCTGCTCCAGCAAAGCATGTCTTAAAGTATGCTCTTTGTACATTAGGGTAGCCTAAAGAAATAGGGATGGTGAGCACCAGCCCTGAAGTTAAAAGGACCTGAGTTCAGATCTGTCCTCAGACACTTAATACTTCCCAGCTGTGTGACCCTGGGCAAGTCACTTAACCCCAATTGCCTCAGCAAAAAAGAAATTGGGATGGTGCTAATTTCCTTTTTTGTTATGTTGATATCATCATAGTTTGAAAAGACAATTCATCTTCCATCTATAAAAATGGACTCCTTTTCAATTTTTTTTTAAAAAGTCAAACATCAAAACATAGATCATACCTCAATGAATAGCAAAACTTAAAAAAAATTTATTGTAATACTCTTCTGACCAACTAATTAGTTGCAAGAGGAAATAAAATAAATACAGATGCTGGGATGGGAAAAAAATCCTCTTCTACAATTCTATTCAATCACATACTCTCAATTTTCAAAAAAACAGGAGAGAAAAGTTCATTGATAAATATACTCACTATACATAAAAAAGGATATTCCTTCACAATTAATTAATTACCTAATTACAAATACAAATAAGGAAATTTGAAAATGTTCAATATGGGTAGAAAATTCACTAAATTTGTAGTTGTACATCTTGGTTCCTTTAATTCAGTATATTGATCAAAAGTTTCACCATATTAAAAAAAAAAAGTACTCATGAGCAAAAAGAAAAGGTAGATTAGAAAAATGAAGAACTTAATTTTTCCACACCTTCCTCAAATTAAGTCAGTAAAATTCATTTAAATGTATTCAGTCTATTCTAAATTAAAATAATCCAATCAGCCAAGAGAAGGATTGACCAATAAGTTAAATAAATGTCTGCATAATGAAAATTAAGACAACAATTCAAATTCTACATCTTCTTGCTATCCTGTTGACACAGAACCTAACTAAAAATCTTCCTTGTTTATATTTCTTAACATCAAATGTCCCATTAACAAGTAGTCTTCTGTTTGCACTCTATTAAGATGAAGCACCCTCACCATTTTGTTCTGCTCAGCAGCTGACTACACTCTGTAGTTCCTTTGCTAGGAAGCAAGAAGAAGAATAGAGTCTGTACCTATTAAGAGGTGGATCTCTTAGGGGTTCTGGGAAGGATGTAGAACTGATGATCATTTCCTATTCCAAGTAATCTAGACACATTAACTAATGCAGGGCTTCTTACCTTTTTTCTACTAGTGACACCTTTTCACCTAAGAAAATTTTAAGTGACCTCAGGTATATATATAAATAGGTATGCATACAAATCAAACATTTACTGATAACAAATCAAAAATAAATTTATCTAAAAAGCAATTATTTGGTATACATGCAATTTTAACATTTATTAAAGACTGATGAGATGAGTGTTTATTTTTAAATAAAAAATTAAATTTTCTGAATAGTTGATACCTTTTACAACCCCCACATTCAGTTAAATGAACAGGGCTACAACCTACCATTTAAGAAGCTTTGAACTAACAAAACATCACCAATTTAAAGAAATGACCATTTTTCCAAATCCCATTTGGGAAAATGCACACGTACCTCAATGCCACTTTGCCTGGCAAGTTTGACTGCTGTGTTGTAGTAGCCACAGCGCAAAAGATGCTCCACCATCATGCGATCCATGCGTTTTTTTTTCCACATGTTGGCAGCTGCTGGCTGATCACTGCTATGCTCTTTAAGGTGTTCAATTCTGCGTTTGCACAACTTGGCACTCTCATCCTCAGCTTGGATAGATTCGACTGCCTACAGTGTTAGAACAAAGAATAAGGGCTAGACTGGGCATCAGAAATACAGCTGACATATGACGTTTACTCCGTCATCACAACTGTTCAAACTCAATTTTAAAAAATTAATCACAGCATGTACTATTCTTCGATATTTTAAAAGTCAGACAAAAATGTCAATATGATGAAGTCTTTCAAAAACAGATGCCAAAGAAAATTTCTTAAATAAAACAAATTAATTCATGAGTGTGTAAGTAGTAAAAATTTATTCTTTAATGATATAAAAATCTGACTAAAATGCAAAAGGCTAGATAACACTAATACCCTGTTAATGAAGCTGTAGTTTTCTCCACTATGGAATGCTATTTGGAATCATGGTTAAAAAAGAAAAAAGACTAAAAAGTGCAAACTCTTTGACCCAGGCATTTCAGTATTAGGCATGTACTCTAATCACAGATCCAATATGCACCTCAATATTCTTGGCAGCACTTTTTGTAGTAGCTAAGAACTGGAAACAAAATATATACCCAGCACTGGGTATATTAGTACAAGGGACTATTACTGTGCCTTAAGTAGAAAAGTAAACTATGAGTATGAAGAATTCAGAGAAGCCTGGAAAGATTTATGTAAACTATTCCAAGATAAAATAGGTAGAACATTTTTTTTTAAATGGTATACCCAATGAATGTAATCTAAGTGGAACAAATACAAAAACTAAATTTTAATTATAATGGACAAGAAGGACTCAAGAAAATGACATAATATACTTCCATACCTTCTTGAAACAGTGCAGGACTATGGATATGGAATATTGAATATCATTCCATTAAAAAAAATTATCTCAGATTTACATAGTGAGTAAACACAACAAGTCTATGAGGTAAATAGTAGGAATATACTTATTTCCATTTTATAGATGAATAATCTGAGGTGAAGTCCTCATAACAACTGGTTTATATAGGGCCAGATAACACATAAAATGATAAGATTTAGAGTTCAAAGTATATAATAAGTAAGTTCAAAGTATATACAATAAATAATAAGTTCAAAATATATAACAATAGTCAAGCCTAATCCTTTTACATGGGGACAATTTATAACTCCAAATACAGTTTTTCCCCCTCAAAAAAACCCCCAACAATTAAACAAAAACAGAATATGTCTACTTCCATCACACATTATTTTAGGGGGAAAAGAAGAAAGAAGAATTGTTTAAGAGATACACTGTTATTACAACTGAGTCATTACATTCCTCACTCTACTTTTCAACTTGGGACACGTTTTCTGTAATAGTAGCCTTAATTAGAGAGCTACTGATCTGCATTATTCATTTTCTCTAAAATCTCTAAATTTAATTCTACATTAGATTGAACTTAGAAAATAAATCTGATAATCGACAGTGTCAACAGATATTGCACTTATAATAACATTATTTTATGAAAACTGAACAATTCAGATAAGCTAGACTAAATAACTTACTTTATAAATTTTAGACCTGGGGTTTGTCAATTAAATTGTAAATTCAGCAATTCTTACAAGGTTACTTTATCACAAATCCTTATTTAGCACACTATTCCTTTTCAACAATAACAGAATAAAGTTAGGATTTTATATAATGCAATGAATCAAATATCATATAGGATATTTTTTCTGAAATTTGAGAAAACTATTTATGTACAGAAAGACAACTGAGGATCAGATACTTATAAGTCCTTTCTAGTAAGGAAAGCATTTTGCACTGTTGTCCAAACATCAGTAGTCATCTTCAGGAAGGAGAAAGGAAAAAGCTTCAAAAGCAGGGATTCAAAGGACTGTTGATGGCTGGAATAATATTATTATGGGCAGACAGGTTGAAAGTAGATTTTAGCCAAAGTTGGCCTTTCCTCAGATGAATGGAAATAGGGCCCTATCAATGAAAATGTCATAGAGCATAAATAAAGCTCTGACATGATTTTCAGTTCTCTCCATATTAACTTTATCAGTTACTACAAAATGAATTAGATAAAATTTCTGAAAATGAACAACAGTAGTTTTGTGTACAGTGCTAATTAAAAGTCATAAAACTAACTCATCATATGAAATGAGTCAGAATAGCCATGGCAGCATCAAAAGGTCAACTTAAGAATGGAGTTTTTCCAGGAGAAACAAGAGCAAAGGCAGCAGAAATAGCCTCTTGAGAGTTTCTCCACACAAAGCACAGCTGGCCAGCAAGCATAGCCCTTGGAGGCAATTTCTTATTGATACAATGGAGCCAAGTGCCCTCCCTTGTGAAAAAGCACTGTAGCAATGGGATCCTGTGGCGCCCAAAGCCTATGGTCAGAGGGCTGGGCTTTCTTCTTTCCATGGTCACTTGACAGTCTTCTCAGCTTTTCTGTCCAGGAGGCAAGCCACACACAGGAATGGAGGACTCATACCTTCCAACCTTGAGGAAGGCTTCAGGTTTTTTGTCAACTGTAAGATTCTTCAGAATTGCTGGGAGAAACTTTGAATCAAACATCTGAGATCCTTCTCTTTCAGTCGATCTTTATTTTTGGTAGATAACATGGGAAGTTTTATGGAAAGATTTTATCTCTTTATTAGATTTCTTTTGCTGAATCATGGTGCAACATGAAGTGTGATGTACTTAGATGAGCTCAATTCAAAGCCCAGCACTGGCATTCACTACCCACTCTGTGTGAGCTTCTGGCTCTCATTTTATCAATTTTAACTCTGGAACTGTATGAAGACTATATAAAAGCATTATACTTTTTTTGAAGTAAATGGAACAAAGATCTGTATGACTGGTAAAATGTTATTAAAAAAATCTTTTAAGTGAAAGAACAACAAATAAAACTGTGAATCTTGGAAAGAATATTCCAGATGTTAGGACCCTACTTTCAAACTTGAAGAATCTTGTCTGACCAGTTTCACTTCATAAATGGTTAACTCTCAATCACTGGCAAAATTCCATCAAGTAAAACATCACAGAGCACTCTATAAACTTGTTGGCTAACCTGCTACTGTACTATTCATTAATATATATTCATTTCATATTTTGGTATGGACTTAACATACCTGATAAAATAAAATAAAATAAAAACTAAGATTTGTTTTTCAAATAATTTTGTTGTTTGGTCATTTCAGTTATGGTCTGATTTGGAGTTTTCTTTGCAGAGATCTTGGGATAATTTGCATTTCCTTCTCCAGCTCATTTTATAGATAAGGAACTGAGGCAAGCAGGCTTAAATAACTAACAAGTGTCTGAGGTCAGCTAGGAAGTTGAGTCTTCCTGACTCTAGGCCTGGAGCTCTATGCATCAGGGCCCCTCTTGCTGCTCCTATTTTGCAAATAATGATTACTTTGAATTTTGATCAGATCTAACTTGTTTCTAGCTGTACTTTTAACTGAAACATACACATACAAAAAGTAATAGAATTAAAAAATCATGTTTTGTATCTTAATCAAAAAGAAATTTTTATCACTTTCTGTAAATCCTCAATGGATAGTTTCCACTGTGTTAATTATTTCACCTCTTAAAAACAAACAAACAACAACAACAACAAAAAAAAAAACAAACCCTAAGGAACAATCAATCTTTTCTCCCACTTCATTCTTTACCACCAACTCCACATACATGAGCTCTAATGTGGAAATGTTATCTTGGACAAATTAATTCCTAGGTAGCTTCAAAAATTCTCTAACATTATTATTGTTATGCTGTTCATCAGGAACAACAAAGCAAAATACTAAATTTTTAATATTTCTATTAATTTATGAAACACTTCACTTCTTTTGTTAGGAGAAACCTGGTGGCAAGAACAATAGATCTATTATGGTCATTGTACCTGGGTTCAAGTCCTGACTTTGAAAACCTAGAGACCCTTCATGCCATAGATGGCATCCTCTAAAGCTACCACATCCTAGACAAAAAGAAAACAACAAAAAATTACCCTCTTAAAGCTACAATTTAAAATGGTAAAACATGTTGAGATCCACCTGGTTCTCCTATCGCAGTAGATAAAGCCCTAGCCTATCAACTGCATGTACATGTATGGATATGTTAGGCATGTCATTTCAGCAGACTAATAGATGTTTTTAAAAATATATTTATAATATACATCTATACTAATTCTTTGGAATTGAGTTTTTTACTGTAAGTGTCCATAAATTAGAATCAGGAATACATAACAGAAGGTGCCACTTATCCATCATTTCATTTTGCAAACCAATACAAAAAAACTTGCAATGTGGTTCTATCCCCACATCATGCCTTATCTAAAAACACAAAGAACAGGTTTATTTTTCAGTGTGTATCTATATAAATTCAACCCTCTTGGAAAAAAACTTATTTTAAGGAGTCAGCAAATTTTATTTTATTTTTTTGGGGGGGTGAAGGGTTTACATAAATTTAGACTTATAAAGTAAATCACATGAAAATATTCTACCAAAAAATACTGAAACAGCACTTACCTTTCTCTTCAGGACACTTAGTTTTTCAACTACTCCATCAAGGAGACTAACAACTGAATCAACAGCAGGACAACTGCTCAATGTTTTTTCTAATTCTGCAACTACCATGGTGACGTGACTGGTCTCTCGGTCAATATTTTTCTGTGCAGCTCGAAATCGCTTGTTCAGTGTTTCATATGGTACCTAAAAAAGTTACACATAAGATAAGATTTTTCTTGCACAACAAAGATAAGTTTGGAAATATGTATACATATATTCGATTTGCCAATATTTTAACATAATTAACATGTAGTGGATATCCTGCCATCTAGGGGAGGGGTGGGGAAGTTGGGGGGAAAAATTTCTAATGGAAAGCTATGTAAGTGTTATTGTTGAAGAATTACCCACACATATGTTATGCAAATAAAATAAAATTTAAAAAATAAATAAATAAATAAATAAATAAATAAATAAGATTAAAGACCTCTTTCTAAATTAAAAAAAAAAAAAAGTTACACATAGTAGTACACCATAAGCAAAAATGACTGAAGTAAATTTTATGAAACAAAACAATCACACTAGATAAATCTCCATCAATTAAGACCAAGTAATGTAATTGTTTGGAAAGGATCTTAAAGGTCATCTTGTTCAAAATGTGCCTTTTCAGGAAAACTTGAGGTGGTCTATCTCAATCTGTTCACTCTCACAAACTTTTCTCACATCTGGAATGTATTTTCTTTTTTTCTTTTTTCTTTTTTGCCTGATCTCAATGATAGTATTTTCTTTTTTCCAATGATATGTATAGACAATTTTTAATATTTTTTTTACAACATTTTGTGCTCCAAATTTTTCTCCCTCCCTTCCCTCCTCTTTCTAAAATGGTAAGCAATTTGATGTTATATATATATGCAATCATGTAAAATATATTCCCATATTAGTCACAGTTATGAAAGAAACAGACTAAAAAGAAAACACAAATAAAATAATGTTTTGATTTGTATTGAGTTCATCAATTTTTTTTATCTGAATGTAGATAGTATTTTCCAGCATGAGTCTTTTCTAACTGTCTTGGATCATTGTATTGTTGAAAAGAGTTAAGACATTCATAGTTGATCATCACACAAAATTGTAGTTACTGTGCACAATGTTTTTCTGATTCTGCTCATTTCACTTTGTACTGCTTCATATATGTCTTTCCAGGTTTTTCTGAAATTTGCCTGGTTATTATTTATTTTTATACTATAGTATTCCATTACATCAATATAACACAATTTGTTCAGCTATTCCCCAACTGATGGGCATACACTCAATTTTCAATATTTTGTCAGCACAAAAACAGCTGCTATAAATATCTTTGCATGTGTAAATCCTTTTCCCTTTTTTATGATGATACAGACCTAGGGTCAAAAGGATATGCACAGTTCAATCGTTCTTTGGGCAGAGTTCCAAACTGCTCTTTAGCCTGGCTGAATTAGTTTTCAACTTCACTAACAAAACAGTGTATCAATTTTATTTTCTCCCTTCTTCATTTGTTTTTGTTAAAAATTCTATTCTTCCTTTAAGGCTCAATTCAGATGTTATATCACCCAAGATTTAACTTACTTTAATCACATTCAGATGAAAGTATTATCTTTCTCCTCCAGTTTCCTTAGAGTATTCTGCTGGAATTCTCTATCTACCCTAACATGCTGTACGATTAGTTATATCTCTTCACCATACTCTGCTATCATATTTGTGTATATATAGATGTACTGTATCAATACATCTTCAAAACAGCATGGGAACCAGACACGAAATATTTAATTTTTTCCATGTTAAAAATACAATTACTTTTCTGTGAAAGGTTACAAGTGATAAAAGAATCTAAAAGTACTTACTTTAGAACCACAAGTTTACTGTTATACTTGAGTACAGATGGGTGTGTGTAAGAACTCATACAACTCCCAATCAGACTCAAGTCTTTACCATTCCTCAATCTTAAACCCTGATTGTTGATGATTCCAGGACTACAGAAAGGCAGTTTCTTCTTGCCAACACCAAGAGAACAGAAAAATGAATGAGATTTTCAGATAACTCTTACATTTTTACTTTTAAGTTGTAAGTAGTTTAAATAACAAAAAAATAAAAAATAAAAAGTCTATAACTGACAGAGATATACAGCTCTTTCACTACTTTATTTCTGGTACCAAGAAACATCCCTGCCTGATCCCACCCAACCCCCATGTCCCAGTAGTGGCAGTTTTTTCTTAAGTCCTTTGTGAAAGTGCTGTTTTAGACTTGTTGATTATCCTTCATTTCTAAAGAGAACCATTACATCAGGGAGATGATACTATGATATGAAAGTGAATTGGATTTAAGTGAGGGAGGGCTGAGCAAGGTTACCTTCCTTACTTTCTTGTTCCAGAGCCATCTGAATCCAGATCAGGACAACTGGAGATAGCCCAGGATTCAGAGGGAGACCATGGCCTTTTAAGCTCAGGTCTTGCTTCAGTTTGACTGAAGCAAGGCCCATTCAGTGATTAAGGATAGGTAAGAAATGAGGCAGGGAATGACCTCTTTTACCTAGAGAGAGAGGGGGACAAGGAAAGAAACGAGGGAGGGGGAAGGGAGAGAGGAAGGAGGGGAAGAAGAGAAGAGGGAGGGAGGGAGGGAACAAGAGAAGAGGACAGAGGGAAGGAGGATGAAAGGGAGGGAAAAAAAGGGAGGAGAAAAAGGAAGAAAGGAAAGGAAGAAGGGAAAGAGAAAAGGAAGAAAGAGAAGGAGGAAGTGAAGAAGGGGAGGAGAGAAGGAAAAGGAAACTCTGTTGCCTAGTACTTGATCCTGGGGTCAGAGGGTCTTCTTACTCTTAGACATCCTTTATTTTCAAAGACAAGCTGACATCAGGGAACTGATGCCATGATAGGCAAGTGCATTGGATTTAAGTGAGGGAGGGCTGTGCAAGTCACCAGCCTCCCCTTCCCCTCTAGAGCCATGTGGGTCCAGGCCAGACACAGATCAGAACAAATAAAGAGGGCCCTGAAAATCCAAGGAGAAGGGGAGGCCAGAGGAGGTTTTGAAGAGAAATGAAAAGGTTTGGAAAGGCCATTGTGATGACTAGGAAAATCAAAAGATTAGGGAGTCATAATGATTGCTGTGTAGTGATGCAAATCCATTTGAAAATATATAAACAGATTTATAATGGAACAAGTCAATACAATTTCACAATTTTCTCAAACTACAATTCAGCAGAAGATAGTGAGAGTAATCCAGAGCTGAGGACTGACAAGGCATCATCAGTGACAGAGCATAAATTCATGAATAGAAGAAAATGTAGAGTTGGACTGGTTCACCAAGGGACTGAGATAAGGAAGACACAGCTTGTATAGGA
>JAJPUD010001066.1:403367-413640 GCA_023553655.1 Myrmecobius fasciatus
ATAGGAGTTCAGTAGATAACAGCTATCAGACTCTTGATTGGGTGATTAATATGAACTGAATGAATCTCAAAGAAAAAGAGATTACTATAAAGTGATAGTGGCTAAGTGAGGATCTGAAAGCATTAATAGGGAGCAAGAAATATTTGGACATTCCCACCACAATCAGCAAGTTGGAAAATATAAAAGAAAGCACGAATATTTTTGGAAAAGAGAGTCAAGAATGCTGTGACAGCAGAAGGGAGCCAGAACTCAAGAAAATGCTTCCAAGATGGATCTCATAAAGTCTTCTAGAAAACACAGTGGTAGAGGTGAATAGACCTGACATGGGATGGGTTTGAATGAATAGTGATAGCTAAGGTTGAGAAGCATTACATCATATAGAAGAAAATAGTAAAGAACTGGACATACAAATACCGAATGATACAAAAGGTCAATCCTAAGAATACAAACTCATTCACAGAACTTTTAAGAGGAACATAATGTAAGATTATGAGTAGTGTCAAAGAAGAGGAGAAAAGTATTAAAACTCATTTAAGCCAGGTCATCCCAAAAAACATTTACAAACGTAACTGTAGGGAAAAATATAAACAAAATTAAGCTTTTTTTTTTTTTAAACCACTGAAGACAATGACATCTAGTCATTCATGTCACTGAAGGTAGTCTGCTCTAGGAGGCTTCTTGTGAAAAACCATGCATATGCTTGCTCTGAGAGATCTTCTTGTATGATAGGTCAGAAGTTTTTAATATCTTCTTAACAAGCCTCTTTTGGCTATATCATCAAATCTCCCCTTCAAATATGATGGAAACGAGTGCACTTTCAAAATGATCAATTCTCCTATTTGATATTTGATCAGTATCTCTTTAGCGCATTTCTACTTCCTCATGTAACAAATTTGGTCCGGGTATTAGTCCAGATGTGGTAGTTACATTTGTGTAAGCATGGGCAACTCATGTCACCTCTTGATGCCATTTCTATGAAGATCAAATGAAAAAAGGCACTTAGAGCACTTTGTACAACACTTCTCAAGATTTTTAACTATTATTTGTTCTTTTTTTTAATAGCCCAAGTTAAGTTTGAGCTGGTTGGTCCTTTATTCTCTGCTCACTATAGATTTCCCTGCAGTAGGAATGAATATTCAGAATCATTCAAGTAATCAGATAGAAGTGCCTGAAGTGCTCTATCAGGTATTTAATGTGTTTATTGCTTATGGGGGTATTTCTTTCACTAAAAAGCATTTTTTTTTAAAAAGGGCTGACATAACACCTCTTAATTTTCATGTCAGTTTGCTCTAAGTACAGTCATTCTATCTCAGATCCAAATACCATCACCACAAACAACAAGTGTCACCAAACAAATTGAATTAAATTAGTCTCTAGATCTTGGCATCTGAAATTGCTAACTTCATCCTCTGATGAAATGTAAAGTACTCAGCTGCCAACAGACCAATCTAAATTCAGATTATCCCAAAAGGTTTCAAAGTTCTTCTCCTATTTGTAAAGAAGGTGCAAAAGAATTTCAAGTAAAGCCTCCTGCTTGAGGTATACTGTGATGTAATCAAAAGAAATCTTATGTTTCCCAGGTCTTCCCTACTACTCTGTATTTCTGACATAGTTTATTATAGAATATAGTTACATTCTATATGTAGATGTGAGAAAGGGGCAGCTAAGTGTTGCAGTGACAGAACGGGTCTGGAGTAAGGAAAACTAGAGTTCAAATCTAGCCTCAGTCACTTATTAGTTGTGTGACCCTGAGTAAATCATTATTCCTATCTAGCTTCTTAGCTGTAAAATGAGCTGGAGAAAGAATGGCTAACCCTTCCAATATCTGTCAGAAAAACCCCAAATAGGATTACAAAGAGTCAAACACAAATGAAAACAATTGAACAATAAAGTGTGAGAAAGCTGGAAAAATGTAGTCAGATTGTGGAAACTGGTACTTAAACCTTCATTCTGAAACCCAAATAAGGCTTTCCTCAACTATACTTGGCTTTAAAGTTATTGAAATACATCTGTTGCCCAGAGACCAATTTTAAAATCTTATGTACAGTAATTACAAAGGAGAATCCCTTTCCTACTAATTTAGTAGGAAATATCTGAGATGTTTGTTATCAAGGCCCTCTAAAGTTTCATATACTGTTGCATTTACATATCTTATCCATTTTCTCTAAACCAGTAGTTCTTAATTTGGGGTGAGGGCTGTATTCTAAAAAAATTTTGATAGCTGCATGTCAATATAGTTGATTCCATTGGTAATCCTATGAATACATATTTTTGCATTTAAAAACATTATTCTGAAAAATGGGTTTCACCAGACTTCGAAAGGAGTTCAAATTACAAATAAGGTCAAGAACTCCTGCTCTAAATCTTTATACCCTTTAAAAGATATCTATGTTCTAAAAATTAATTCTTTACTGATAGTTCACTCACCTCACTCATAAATGTAGAAAAAGTACTGAAATCACTTTTGTTCTCTATCCATAATAATTTATTCTCAACTATCCGCAGAGATGTAGCTAAGGTACTATTAAAGGCTACCTGGGAATTTCAAAATTTATTCATTGTATTTCCCTTCCTAAACATACTTATGATCCAAGTTGAAATGAATTTAAATGAAATATTAATCTTACATTCACTAAAGCACCTTTATCTTGTATCTTGCCTTTAGAGTTACTACTTACTTATTTCATCTTCCTGTGGCTAACAGAGAAATTATTTACACTTAAGCATAGCTGCTCCTCTATTTCATCTTCTTCTCATCTGATTTTTAAAATTATGCCATTAGGAGCAATTAAAGCTACTCATCCTTCCTTTTTCAATTGTTTGCTTTGTATTGGATTTGTTATGCATCTTTCCTTATCTTTTTACAGTGCACTTTTTCTCCATTCCATGTTTCCCCTCAACACAACAAGGATAAAACTGAATAGAATTTCAAGGCAATACTAATGGTAGTTTTTCAGTATCACAGATCACCTTAAATGTCAGTGCTTGAGCCACCTTAATGATAGTTGTATTTACAAAGTCTCAAGCATTTCTACAATAAACCTATTTCTTGCCTCAAATTCTCTAATTTTAGAAATTTACAAATTAAATGGCATATCTCATAGAAGAAAAAAAGTTATTTCTTAAATCAATCCTAATTATTAATTGTAAAAACTTCAGACACATATCTCTCTTGTAACTTATAGTACCAGACTGGCCATACCTCAATTCACTAAGCAATCCAATAAAGCTTTGAGATTTGTGAATATAACAAATGTTATATTCTATGTAAAATGTGAGAGAAGTAATAAACTTGTGTAAGAAGAATATTGAAAGTTAAACACTCAGCAGAATACACTACATACAACAATGCTCAACAAATGTTCATTAACTTGGTTATATCACTGAAACCAACAGGACCATAACAGCAGAAACCAAAGTTAGGTTTTAATTTTTTTAAAGGGGGTTACGTAAAACTGAATCCAGTATAAAAGAGGAGTAACTTCTTGTTTGCCCTTCATTTTTAAAGGAGACCAATGACATCATGCCATCCTCACTCTCTCCCCCAGAGCCATCACAGTCCAGTGGCCAAGACAAAAAAATAAATAAATAAATAAATAAATAAAAAATCAAGATGACTGACAATGGTGAGGGATGCAATAAGTAATCTTGGTATCTTTGATGTCTGATGAAGTTCTAAGTCTTCTATAGCACCTGCTTCAGCCACCATCATGGTTGTTGAAACAAATTATTTTCATCTGCCCATTCTACCAGGGGAAGTCTTCATATCCTTGGAGTAGACATCCCCCTAACTCACCAAAAGGTTTGAGGCCCATCAGTTACCCACAGCTTTTTTAGCCAGTTGGTTGAGAAAGTTGTTCCTGAGGTGTGGCCAAAAGTACAAATGTGAACTCATCTTTCTCCTAAACCCCTCCCCTCTGACTGATTTCCATAATACTTTCAAGGGCCCCACCATCTTTCCAATTGCTCAGGCTTACAACCTACATTGTCATTCTTGGTTCATCAAATTCTCATTCACTCACACATCTACTAAGTTGTCAATTCCTGTTATTTCTACATTACTAACATTTCTTGCATATATACTGCATGCCTTCTCACTTCCCCTTTCTTCTGACACTATCACCACCCTGATAGAGGCCTACATCATTTCACTCCTGGACTATAGCTATAGCCTGCTGGTGAGTCTCCCTAGCTCAATCTCTCCCAACTCCAATCCATCCTTTATTCAGCTGTCAAAGTGATCCTCCTAAAGTATAGATCTGATAATGTCAGCCCATTCAATAAACTACACTAACTCACTATAATTCCAGAATCAAAAAAAAAAAAAAAAAAATTGTTTGACTTAAAACCTTTCAGAAAAGGTTTTATGAAGCTGCCCCTTCCTACCTTTCTATTCTTCTTATTCTCATTCTCTTCCACGTGTTCTGTGAACCAGTCACACTGGTGTTCTTTTTGCTCTTTGCATAAGATACTCCATCTCCAGGATTTGGGCTGCCACTCATACTTGGAAAGCTATCCCTCTTCATCTCTCTTTTTTAGCTTCCTTTAAATCTCAGCTAAAGTCCGACCTTCTACAAGAAGTTTCCTAGTTCTTCTTAACAGTAGAGACTTTTCTCTAAGGCCATCAATTTATCCTGTACTTAACTTGTTTGTGCATGCTGTGTCCTCCTTGACTGTGAATTCCTTTACAATAGAGACCATTTTTCTTTTTTTCGCCTTTCTCTGTATCCTTAGCACTTGGAACAAAATGTGGCACAAAGCAGATGCTTAATAAGTGCTACCTGAATGACAGAATATGGCAGTTTGTTTCTTAGGCCGCCGGTGAGCAAACTTCCCAAAGGATCACAGTTTTGGCCCTGGACTAAGTATAGACATCCTAAGCTCAAGTGATCTACCAGCTTCAGTCTTTTAGCAGGAATCACAGGTGTGTGCTACCATGTTCCACCCTCAATTCAAAACAGTAGAAGACTGGAAATAAAGTCAATAGTCGTCAATGAAGAATGAGGAAACTATATGAATGTGATGGAATAACAGCAAAAACAAATTTGAAGAATTTCAAAGAAATGAGATCTATGGAAATTACACAGAAACAAAATTTACCAACTACAATATGTAAAGACAACAGTTTAACAGCAAATTTATACATGCTATGCATATGCAGCAAAGAATATTAAAAGGTTCATATGAGTAATGATATTAACGTGGCACAGTGGATAGAGCACCAACCCTGAATTCAGGAGGACCTGAGTTGAAATCTGGCCTCAGACGCTTAATACTTCTTAGCTGTGTGACCCTGGGCAAGTTACTTAATCTCAAATGCCTGGGGTGGGGGAGGGGGAGAAGAGAAGAGAGAAGAAATGTTAATCAGTAATAATATAAGTTTATGGATATGATTTCAATTTCTCACATAATCACTTAGGTATTTTTCTTTCATCTTGAATGTTTTGATTTTTTATGCTCTTGTTTATATTGTATGATGCCATACTTGTCAATGAAAAAATAAACTGAAAAGAGTCTCAATTTATCACTTGGACGTAACATGCTCTTCCTGGTCTCAGTTTCTTCATCTGTAAAGTGATCCCTGATATCCCCTAACGTTCAGACTCTATGATAATGAGTAATAAACTCAAGTGAATGTTAAGGCTTAATGATGGAGCCATAGCATAGCATATGGAACCCTTCTTCAAGGGAATGGACTCTAATTAAAATAAGACCTGGATCAATAATAAGGAAAAAGTCCTCATATCCTTCAAAATATTTGTAGTAACTTTTTTTTTTTTTTTGTAACAGCAAAGAACAAAGTAGATGGTCATCAGCTGGGGAATAGCTAAACAAATTGCGGTGTATGAATGCAATGCAATATGTATATGATAAATATAGAGAAGCCTTGAGAGATCCGTATGAAGATCTATATTTACAGTGATGTTAAGTGGAGTCAAGAAAACAATACACACAATAATTACAATAATGTAAATTGAAAGAACAAAAAAATATTTTTTTCCTCTTTAAAAATACTGTTTGTGGGGTAGCTAGGTGGAGCAGTGAATAGAGCACCAGCCCTGAAGTCAGGAGGACCTGAGTTAAAATCTGGCCTCACACTTTATACTTCCTAGCTGTGTGATCCTGGCCAAGTCACTTAACCCCAATTGCCTCAGCAAATAAAAATAATGTTTGTTATATGAAATGCCTGAGGGATAGTGGAATGGGGGGAAGAATACCTGGTAGACTGTGGTGATATAAGAAATAGGAAATATCAATTAAAACTTATTTTAAAAAGAATAAGCTCTAGAGTACATTCAGATACAATAATACTGAGCTCACTGTCTTGAGAACAGTGGCTGCTTAAAAATGTTTGCTGATAAAACATTTCAACTTTGTTTTCCCAGATTTTGACAGCATATGTTTGAATTTACTTTATATATTTGTATAGATGCATTCCTTTCCTGTTATTAAGTTCAAACTACTCTTCAAAGTAAACATACTGATTTTAAATAGTTATTCCAGTTCTTAACATATGGTGAAAGCTCTCCACCCCCCAAATAGGATAGAAAATTATTAAAGTGGAATATTTGTAACCAAAACCTTGCCAATTTTTAAATAAATTAAACAATATCTGTAGAAAGAATCCAGCAAATTCATGGGAAAAAATTCAAGGATCACCATTTTACTGTTAGATAATATTTCTATGCACACACCAGGATCATTGGATGGCATCATTCCCATTTCAAAAAAAACACAGCAGTATACCTCACTAGGATGTACATAATTAGAATAGATAAGCTGAATCAGGGAATTGTTCACCTTATACAGCATTTCAAAAAATGTTTAACACATGCAATTCTAATATATCTATTTAGTAGCTAATCAATTGTTGGCATATGAAGGACTTTCAATATTCACACTTCTGACTCTAGAATACTTGGAACAGCTTCCATTTTATTAACAATTTTGCCAACTGTTTTTATTAGCAGATTAATAATTTGCTAAGAAATGATGCTTTTGCAATTTTTCTTTAGCAAACTATGGACATCCCAATCATCTTGTTTAGAAGGTTATTTTGTATTTTTGTCCTTTTCTTCAGAGAAAGAGAGTAGATTAATAATTGAGGAAGTAGTTTGTAGTAGAAAAACATCAGGAAGAGAGCTGGCCTCAGACACAACACCTGGGTTCAAGTCCTGTTTCTGATTGTGGCCCTGGGGACATCAGTGTCTATCCCCAAGCAATCAATCCTCTAGGAGAAGGGTTTTTAACACATGCAGGAATTTGTCTTCAAAATTATTTAATAACTTGTTTCTTTGGAACAGTATGTAAAATGCTTTCTGCATCTAAAATCCTGATGATGAGAGCTGGTCTTTGGGTTTCCTGACATTATCAAAGAGATCTAGGACACACAAAAAAGTCAGAGGTGGTCTGATCTGAGATCAAATTTTATCAGTCTCCATCTATACAGGCAAAGATGTTTCCTACATCAGTGATTCACCTCTCTCAGCACCTCCCTTCCAGCAACACTAGGTGATAAGAACTATTTTTGTTTTATGATGATACAAAGTCTAACACACAAACCATACCCTTAAGAATCTTAAAATAGAAATGGCAAAAATAGACACATGTTCAAGAAATGTTAACTTTCACAAGCTGTATATAGACATTTAAAAGGCCAACATGGTACTTGAACAAGCAGCACAAATATTGAGGAAAAGATCACTGAGCTGCCATGATAAGGGAAAAAAATGGTGCTTCAGCAGAGTCTTATAAGGTGGAATTCGGTAGAAAAGAGGGCATGGAGTAAAGGAGAAATATTCTATAAGGAAATAAAAGTGAAAAAAGAAGGAGTTCAAGAGAGCAGAGAGAGACCATCAATCTTAAAGTCAGAAGATCTGGGCTTAGGTCCCAGCTTTTATTAACATGTTCTGTTGTTCACAGACAAGGGATTTCTCCCTGACTATATTCAAGTTTTTTCATCTGTAAAATGAGGCTAACAGTAGATATTTCATCAATTTTACCCATTTTCTGTATGGAAAGTACTTTAAAGCCTTAAATTAATGCAAGTTATATTATTATTTATATACTCAGAAAACAATGAAGAGATAAAACTGGCTGACTTACATTTTTGCTGGTAAATATAGGAACAGGGTGGGTAAGGTACAAAATGCACAGGGTCTTATCAGGATGAGGAAACTGAAGTTGATTCTGTAGGCAGTGGAAAATCAGTTTCTGTGGGATGAACTTTGTCTTATCTGGCCTAGGAGGGCAGAACTAAGGTAAAATGGGAAGAATTTATTTGGAAGGCTAATTTTGCTGAATGAGCAAATTCTTAACAATTAAAAGTTTTTCAAAAATGAAATGGACCGATTTGTGAAAGAAGTTATCTTGTCCCTGGAGATCTCCAAGGAGGCTAGAATTCTGGTCCTTTGTTGTGGATGTTGCAGAACATTTTAGTATTGGGTTAGAGTAAATTGCCTGTGAGATTCTTGACAAATAAATACAGGATTTTGTGATTTCAAGTAACAAAATAAAACCATGTTTCAAAAAGATTAGTCTGGCAGTAGTGTGGAAGAAGAATGGAAGGGAGAAAGAGACCAATCAAGTGGTGCTAAACTTTTGTCCAGCCAAATTATATCACAATGAAGAATAAATACAGCAGCACAAATGAGACTGTGCATAAAATCATGGCTTACTTATTCTTGTTATCACCACCTACTAACTAAAAGCCAAGGAGACTAAAATTTAGCTCTATTATTGCATGATTTAAATATCTACAGAGTGGTTAAAAAAAAAAAACAAAAACAAACAAACAAAAAACTGTAAAAGAAATATGAACTAGGAGCCAGACACTCTCAATTCTAATTGTGGCTCCACCATTTGCTAGCTTTGAGACCTTGTGAAAATCACAAATTTCCTTGGTCTTATATATGTAAAAAGGGAATAATGGATTGCATTAAATGAGAAGATATGTAAAAATCCTTGAAAAATGTAAAATATAAGGTATCCTTTTCACGTCAGAGGGCAGACTGGTTTCTAAAATCAGCTTTGTTCAATGCAGTGAAGAGAGCTCCCCCATTAAGGAATTTTGTAAAACAGGATAAAATTTGAGTGACAGCAAATCCTGAATCCTATGTCACATAAAAGGGATGCTTCCATGGCTGTTTCATATAAAAGAAATTATAGATCCCTAACGAATTCAAGTATTATTCACGAATTCTGGAGAGTCTTGCTCCCTTCTGCTCCCCAAGTTCTTAGTGTGTCAGAGGAAATTCTATAGGTTTTGGAGGGCCATCTATTTCTTAAACGACAAAGTAATATTGAATGAGTCTTGGAAAAGAGACATTCACATATCTTAAGGATTCAAAAATTCACTTTTTTATACGATAGTACAACAGACTTCATATCACATATATTGGATGCCTTCATTACTGAGCTTCAAATTAGATTCTATTCACAAAGTTCACCAAGTTATTTAAAGATTTGTGGGCTGGAAGACAAAATGCCTCTCAACATATACAGACTAGCATTACCAACCATTTCCTCCTTAAATAAAACCTGAGAATGCAAATTTTTTGACTCAATGCTGAGGCTCTTTAGAGGCCTAATATTTCCTTAAACCATGCAGACTGCTGACTGAGGGTTTCCTAAAGTCTCAAGCTAAGTAATAGTGAGATTAGGCCAAACCCATGCCACCAGGGACTAGAAGACAGAAGGCACCTTTTCATTAGCATTCCTTTCTATACAAATAGGAAGAGACTAAAAATCTTTGCCAGTTACAACAGAACAGAGGAAGGCTCTGCAACAGGGATGAACAAAATGGGAGAATGAAAAATCTGAAATATATGGGCCCAGAACCACAAAAGTATGGAAAAAAGAAGGGAATGGAAAGAACGTGCACAGTCAATGAAGTGCCTGTCTTATGATTATTGGATTATTAAATGGGATTTACATGAATTTTAGACGATGTCATAGTCAATAAGCAGTTTTCCTTAGGAATGAAATTAGAAATAAAATAATGGTTGTCATTAAAAATAGCAGTTTATTATCTCTGACTTTTGTGAAGCATTTGCAAATTCTTGTTACATACACAAAAAATACAAGAACTCAAAAGAAGCTAAATTATAATGAAAGTTATCAAATTATATAAACAAACAAAAAAACCTGATTCACAGTCCCTAAGTTAAAAAGACTTGGTCTAGAAGTGTGTCAGAGGCACCCAGAAGGGACTAGCGTAGGGGGTGTGTGTGTGTGTGTGTGTGTGTGTGTGTGTGTGTGTGTGTGTGTGTGT